>JAQQPU010001632.1:26586-70525 GCA_029168905.1 Artemia sp. Kazakhstan ARC1039 | reverse complement strand
TTTTTTTTTTTTTTTTTTTTTTTTTTTTTTTTTTTTTTTTTTTTTTAATTGGCGTTGCAAACAAAATTCTTTAAAACCCGGTTTTGAAATATTACCTACTAACGGCTGTGTTTCACTCTTCTATTTTGAAGCTTCTGCTGCAACTGTGATTGGCAGACAGTCACATAATAGAATCAGAATCATTTATTAACATAAAAGCTTTCGTAGTCAGGGTTTAAATCCCGACTAAATCGCGCTATTATTTACAAAGTAAACAAAGACACAAAAAAATTAATACACATGTCACTTATTGTAGACAGAAACATAAAAAGGCACAAACGAATTGCTGAAGCGATTAGTGCGACACTTGGGCTGGGCTAGCTTTGTTGCTTTTGATCTTGTAGTTACTTTTTTTGTCAGCATTGGGGGTAATATATTTCTGTGTTTATCACTTGTCAGAAGAAACTGGCCAAATTTACAGATAAGTTGAAAACGGCGATCGTGGAGTGACGGCAAATTTAGTTGAGACAGTGCTGATTCGTAATCGGTGTACTGATCCGACAGTATGGCCTTCACCGCTCTTTTCTGGACTGATTCGAGTACTTCGCTCATATAGGCAGTGTTCCTTCAGTGTGCCAAGTATTTTTTTGAAAAGGAGAGTTATTTTTAGAAATAATAACTTGAAATTTGTGTGTCTATATATAGTTAAAACAGTACACTATGCTTTTTTAAGGAAAAAAGAAATCTGATCTGTTGGCTACGGTGCTAGATTAATAGTGAGGCTTACACTCCACATCCAATGTAACTACAACCTAGGTTACAGGTTGTATGGTTAAGTCATTGTAACCTACCAAATCGTCTCTGGAAGGAGAAAACTCTTTTGGAAATCTACCCTGGACGTTTCTACTCACGTATATTCAGACCACCCTGCTCGGTACTAATCGGGGGGTACTCAGTACTCAAGTGTAACCGAACCGGTAATTTTATCTGAAAAAAAAACTACCTCAATCTTTAGAACTTTCAGATATCCTCTCTCATAGAAGATATCTTACTAACGTAGGAGAGTAGCCCTCCTACAAAAAGATCGTATCAAACTCCCTAAAACTATAATCTAGGCCAAAATATAAAATGTAGCCACTTTTAGAGGGATATAAACTTACTAATAACTCGCATGATGGCGAACTAATAAGGACTTCTAAAAACTTGCAATAATGGAAAACACAAAATATATGGTGCCTCAGAGAATTTTACCTTTCGAGGTTCTGACCAATCATAGCAAATCACCCAAGGTTTTAGCTACGTAGGTTCAAGAATCCATAGATTTTCTATTGAAGCTGCACAATACCTGACAATGCTGCGTTATAACGGTCTGATCTGCACAGATGAGTCATTGTCTGGTTGAATTTATAGTTGTCTTAATTAGCAGTTTTTTTTCCTTGAGACATGACGGACTATTACGGAAAAAGAAGAAATGAGCTTAGAGTTAGTGTCAGCTTAAAGTTTTAAAAAGGACATTTATCTTATAATTAGGGCTAGGGGCGAAAAATGAATATAGAGAGGGAATAGTATTAAGACTTATTATATATAAGTTATAAAAAGGGAATTTAATCTAATAATTAGGGCCGGGGAACCAACAGTGGATGAGTCGTCCCTCCTTGCGATGAAAATAGTTGATCTCTTAACTATTTTTGAGGATGACTTACATAAATACCAATGGTTGGTTTGTATTTATTAAGGTTTTCCAAATTCTTGTCAGTGTTTTATTCTGTTCACTTAATTTTAGAATCCCAGTCTTCTGTTTGATGAAGAAACAGAACTTTGTGCAGACCTATGTCTTCGGCTTCTGCGGCATTGTAGCTCCTGTGTCAGTGTTGTCAGATCACAAGCATCAGCTTCTTTGTACGTGCTCATGAGGCAAAATTTTGAAATTGGGAATGTAAGTTCTTTTTAACTTTGAAAAAAATTGTTAATGTTTGAAATTGTTTTAGATATTTATCTGTTCTCTTACTTCTCTAGACAATGTTTAATTTTTGACAAGTTCAGTGTATATGTGACTTGTTCAGTTCTTTAGTGAGAGAGTATACCCGGCATCTCCTGCACATTTTACAGTGCAGCTGCCCAAAGATAAAATTATGTATTTAATGCTTGATATCACTTATTGGCGTATAAAAGTCATAAAGTTAAAAGGAAAAGCCTAATTGAAGGGTTTGGTGTAGCCTTGAAATTTTAAACCATATTGACCAAAAAAATGCACTATTTAAAGCTTATGCCTGATAATTTTCTAGCTCTTAATCAAAATTATTTTTTCGAATAATAAGAATAAATATGAATTATTATAAAATCCGCATGTCTTTTATTTACGAGATCTACTTCTAGAAGATTTCTTCCTTAGTAGGGCATTTTTGTAAATCTGGTATAAAACGTAGGTAGACTTAAACTTTCAAAAACTATTTCACAAAATACTGAAACTTTATGCAAGTCAGAAATGCACTAAATATAAATAGATGGCCAAATAGGCGAGGTTTTTATGCCGCTCAATTTCGTCTATTCTAATGCCATGAGAGATAATCAGTGTTTTAGAACAATAGAGAAGTTTCCAAAAAAATTTTTTTTTTTAGTTAAACTCCCTTTTAGCACGGAATGAATGTTTAAGACGAAAAACCTAACAAAAGATATTTTATTCCAAGGGCAATAACCTGTATTTCCTTTCCCAAAAATTAGATATGCATATGCTGGTTAACTTTAGTTTCAAAAACAAGGTTTAAACTTCAAAGTCCAAAAATCGAAATAGTACATTTAACGTAGTTTTTCATCAGACTTACTACCTGACTTTTTCTACTTCTAATTAACTTGGTTTTAAAAGTTTGCTAAACTAAAGTTTAATAAGCTTGGAAAGAGGCTAGCCTTTCTTTAGCTTTTCTAATAAAGTCAGCCAAATATAACCAATTTCAATTATATTTATCACTCTAAAGTCCATAATTTTGATTCCATAATGGCTCAAAATCGCTCTAAACATTCCATGACTTATTATCATTGACGGTTTAATTACTTTTCTGGTAGCTTCCATTATTATAAAAGTCATCATAAAAGCATTTTATATTTGACATCATCTTATTCTCTAGCTTTCTATTTTTCAATTTGGCTTACAGTAAGACTCTTTCTCTCTTTCTTAAATGCAAACTAACATATGTATTCGCTATAGCTTAAAAATGGAGGAGTCTTTTCAGCCTTATATGTAGGCTATTAATAATTTTACTCTATGGTTTCTAGTAAGATACATTTACTTCTTTTCTTCATATGTATAAAGTTGTGTATGCTATAAGTTTCGAGTGTGTAAGTTACTTCATATCTAGTGAACGACAGACGTGATCCATTCGCGAGCACTGAAGGCCTGACTTCAGGGGTGGATCCAGAGGGGGGGGGGGGCGCAAAATAGGTTGATCTGATAAAAAAAAAATTGGGGAGGGGACGTAAAATAGGTTGATCCGATAAACTTGCGTTAGGAGCAAGTTTAATTAACGCAAACTTGAGTTAATTAAGTAAATCACACTACTTTAGACTACGGTAGGGGGGCGCCCCCCTCCCCCTCCCTGGATTTGCCACTGCCTGACTTGCCACCCTAACGAAGCGAGGACTATTTACGATCACTCTGCCTTTTTATTCTTTTCTTTTTTCTATAATACGGGTTTTCTTTACGCCTGCAAGATATTCATCATAACGAGTAAGATCTGTCATGCTTGATATGTAATAATTGAGAAAAAGAAAAATGTATACAAGTCAAAAAATAATCATTATTTTTTGTCCACTAGAATTTTGCCAGAGTCAAAATGCAAGTCACTATGTCTTTGAGCTCTCTAGTTGGAACTAATCAGAACTTCAATGAGGAATACCTACGAAGGTCTTTGAAAACCATATTAATTTATGCAGATGAGGACACTGAGCTACAAGAAACATCATTCCCTGAACAAGTTAGTATCTCTTATATATATCAGGTTGGGTGTGTCCATATATTCTTGAACATGTATTGTAGCTAACACAACAAGAAACATAGGTCCATCACGTTTTTTTTTATAAAAAAAATAGTAGAAAAGAAAAATTTGTAAAATTACTATGAAAATGATGCGATCCATTCGCAAGGACCGCAGGCTCGAGCTTGCTCCCGAGTGAACAGAGGATGAAGACTCCCAAGTTGCCGTTCAGGCAAGGTCTATTGACGATCTTGCCCAGAGAAGGCCACCGTAAGCATGTGCAGCGAGCTTTTTGTTAGCCAAATTTTATATTGGTTTTCAACAAAAATGCTTGAAAACCAATTTTATTACAAATATTTTCTTTTGTACTTAATATTTAAAATAAACATTAAAATTATAGTAAATTTTTTGAACTGATGAGCTTACAGCAATTAATATTCAGTTCAATTTATTAGCTCTTTCTAAAGTTGTTCAAGACGTATATATTTTTACTAAAAACAGGAGTTTGGATACTGCCCCCTTCCTTAACTGTAAATAAAAGCCAAAAACCTACTGCGTCATTGGCGCTTCACTGAAAACGAATTATATTACAAAAATGTTCTTTTCCAGTTCTTACAGCTTTGAAAATAAGAATAAAATTCAGTGAAATAAATTCTTTAATTGATGGATCTTACAACAATTAATATCATTTTATGTCAAATATTCATTTTGATGTTGGTTATGCTTTCCTAGACTGTTCAAGACGCATATAGTTTTCAGTAAAGCGCCAATGACGCAGTAGGCTTTAGACTTTCACGGTGAGAGAATGAGGCGATACCCAAACTCTTGTTTGTAGTGATTTTGTTCGTTTCAAGCTTGATTTGCACATTCAATTTAAGTTTCACTCATTTTAAGATTTATTTATTCATTTAAGTTAATATCTATTGCATGTTAGTTTGTATTGATTGTTTATTTAATTTTTGTTTGTCTTAAGTTTCATTTATACTTCAATAACAAAATATTTTTTTTCGTTTTAAGCTTGATTTTCATATTCAATCTAAGCATTTCTCGCTTTAAGATCTATTTATTCATTTGTATTATTACTTGTTTTTTGCTATGATTGTTTATTTAATTTCCGTTCGTTTTGGGTTTCATTTATTCTTTAATAATAATTTCTGGTCGTTTTCAGTTTGAATTTTAGCAGGTATTTGTATCTGCTGAGCTTAAGTTTAAAATGGCCTTTACTTTTCTTTGAAAAAACTTATTTTTCAAATTAATTTTTCTTAATTAATTTTTGTTCGTTTTTGATAGCAAAAAAATTCAGATTTTTAAAGATTCCTTATTTCAAAATCAAACTTTTTCTAAAAAATCAAATATTTATCAAAGTATCAAAACTGGTATCAAAGTAACAATATCAAAGTGAAAAGGGGGTTTGTGTCAACCTCGGAGTTTTTATTATCTGATGTTTGAACTATTTTTAACAAAATGGCTATCTCAAGATTTTTATCGGATGAGTTTGGGGAAAAAAGGGCATGGTGGGGGCTAATTGCCCTTCGATCTCTTTTGACTCTTTAATAGTGAACTAGAACTTTCTGTTTTCAATCAAATGAGCCCTCTCTGAAGTTTATACGAGCATCCCTTCTGTAAAAACCATATATATGCCAAGAATATAAATTAAAACGTCTGTCCCTGGGGGGTTGTGTCGACCGCGGAGTTTTAATACCTGATGTTTGAACAATTTTTAACAAAATGGTCACCTCAAATTCTTATCGGATGGGTTTATCCATCCGATAAACTCACACGCGTGGAGGACGGTAGGGGCTAGTTGCCCTCCGATCTTATTTACTCCGAGAAAATGAACTAGAACTTTTAATTTCCATTCAAATGATCCCTCTCTGAAGTTTTGACGAGCATCCCTTCCATAAGAACTATATATGCCCCCAGAGCATTACTTACAACGCCTGCCTCCGGGCCCCGAGGGGGAGGGGATATGTCTACCCCGAAGTTTTCATTATATGATCTTTGAACTATTTTAAAAAAATGGCTATCTCAAAGTTCTTATCGGACGGGTTTGAGGAAAAAAGGGCATGGAGGAGGGGGGCTGTTAGTTGCTTTCCGATCTCTTTTGACTCTTAAAAAGTGAACAAGGACTTTCAGTTTCCAATCAAATGAGCCCTCTCCGAAGTTTATGCGAGCATCCCTCCCTTGAGAACTATATATGCCCCCTGAGCATTACTTACAACGCCTGCCTCCGTTCCCTGGGGGGTTGTGTCGACACTGGAGTTTTTCTTATCTGACCTTTGAACTATTTACAATGACATAGCTATTTTAAAAATTTTGTTAGATGGGCAGAGTTTTTGTTATATGATCTTTGAACCATTTTGAAAAAAATTGCTCTCTCAAAGTTCTTATGGGATAGGTTTGAGGAAAATGTGGCGTGGAGGGTGGGGGGGCTAGTTGCCCTCCGATCTCTTTTGACTCTTGAAAAGTGAACAAGAACTTTCAATTCCAAACAAATGAGCCCTCTCTGAAGTTTATACGAGCATCCCTTTCATAATGAACCATATATGCTCCAGGGCATAACTTACAACGCCTGCCCCTGAGCCCTGGGAGGTTATGTCGATACATGAGTTTTTGTTATCTGACTTGTGAGCAATTTTTAACTTAATGGCTATCTTGAAATTTTTATCGGATGCATTTAGGGAAACAGGGGCGTGGGGGGGGGGGGGTACTTGCCCTCAAATCTCTTTTGACTCCCAAAAACTGAACTAGAACTTTCAATTTCCAATGTCGATTTACGACCCTCCCTGAAGTTTATACGAGCATCCCTTTCATAAGAACCATATAAGCCCCCAGGAAAACACTTACAAAGCCTGTCCCCCCGGACCCTGGGGGTTGTGTTGACACCGGAATTTTTGTTATCTAGTTTTTGAACAGTTTAAAAAAACTGGCTATCTTTAAATTTGTAGCGGATGCGTTTGGGGGAAAAGGCGTGGGGGGGGTAGCTACCCTTAAATCTCTTGACTCTTAAAAATTGAACTAGAACTTTCAATTTCGAATCAAATGAGCCCTCTATGAAGTTTATACGAGCATCCCTTTCATAAGAACCATTCATGACTTTAGGGCATAACTTAGAACGCCTTCCCCCTGGCTCCAGGGGGGGGGGGGTTTATGATACCGGATTTTTTGTTATCCGACCTTTGAACTATTTTTAACAAAATTTATACCTCAAAATTTTCATCAGATGGTTTTGGAAAAAGAAGGCGTGGGGAGGGGGGCTAGTTGCTCTCGGATCTCTTTTGACTATTAAAAAGTGAACTCGAGCTTTCAATTTCCAATCAAATGGACCTTCTCTGAAGTTTATACGAGCATCCCTTTCGTAATGAACTATATGTGCCCCAGGGCATAACTTACAACACCTGCCCCCGGGCCAGGGGGGGGGGGTGTCGACACCTGAGTTTTGTTATCTGACATTTGAACAATTTTTAACTTAATGGCTATCTCAAAATTTTATCGGATGAATTTGGGGAAACAGGGGCTTGGGAGGGGGGTGGTAGTTGCCCTCCAATCTCTTTTGACTCTCAAAAACTGAACTAGAACTTTCAATTTCCAATCAAATGAGCCCTCTCTGAAGTTTTTACGAGCATCCCTTCCATAAGAACCATATATTCTCACAGGATATAACTTATAACGCCTGCCCTCGGTCCCTGGGGGGCTGTGTTGACTCCGGAGTTTTCGTTACATGGTCTTTGAACCATTTTTGTTTAAATGGCTATCTCAAAGTTCTTATCGGATGGGTTTGAGGAAAAAAGGGCCTGGATGGGGGGGGGCTAGTTGCCCTCCAATCTCTTTTGACTCTTAAAAAGTTAACTAGAACTTCCCCCGGACCCTGGGGGGTTTTGTCGACACCGGAGTTTTTGTTATATGATCATTTAGCTATTTTTAAGAAAACGGCTATCTCAAAATTTTAATCTGATTCATTTGGGATAAAAGGGCTTGGGGGGATGGGCTGGTTGCCCTCCGATATCTTTTGCCGCTTAAAAAGTGAACTAGAACTTTCAATTTCCAATCAAATGAGCCTTCTCTGAAGTTTACATGAGCATTCCTTCCATAAGAACCCTATATGCCCCCAGGATATAGCTTATAACCCTTGCCCTGAAGACTGTGGGGGGAGTGTCCTGCTCAAAGATATAATTTCCAGAACTTTCAACTACGTTGAACAAAATGGCTATCTCAAAATTTTGATTGCATGTGTTTGGGGAAAGGGTGTTAGTTGCCTACCAATCACTTTCGTCTATTAAAAAGGCACTAGCCATTTAAATTTCCAATCGAATGAGCCCTTTTTGAAGTTTGTACGACAAAGTTTTCTATAAAAACCTTATATGCCCCCAGGGCATAACTTACTACCCTTGCCCTGAGGGCTGTGGGGGGAGTGTCCTCCTCAAAAACATAATTTCTATCTGGAAATTAACTACGTAGAACAAAATGGCTATCTCAAAATTTTGATTGGATGTGTTTGGGGAAATGGTAGGCGTGGAAGAGGTGTTAGTTGCCTTCCAATCACTTTTAACCCTGAAAAAGAGCACTAGAACTCTCGATTTCCAATCGAATGAGCCCCCTTTGAAGTTTATACGACGACCCATTCCATATGAAGTACCTCTGGGAAAAAAATTAACAATAAAACATTGAAGGCATATGGCCTTTACTATAGGCAACGCTTTGGCGTTGCCTCTGATAATTTGTGGTCCAGTAAGAACATTATAGGTGTATATAGAGGGTAAAGTTGAACCACAAGACATTGACCATTTCTTTCAATTTTCAAATTATTCGCTTGAAATCAATTTTGTTGTCTAAGTGATGTTCTGTAGAGTGTAATAATTGCGCTTTTTCAATATTTACCTGAAATTATTTACAACAAACTATATTGAACGCAGGGATAGAGTAAATAGAGGTCAAATGAATGAACTTAATGATGGCATTGTAGTATGCTACATGCAAGCTTTCAATCCTCTTTCATTACGAATGTAGACAGTAATCGATATTAATTAATTAATTTATTTTATAACCCATCAAAAATACAAGGAATGATGATGGAGTATAACAAAAAGAAAAAAAACACATACAAAAACAGGAGCAAATACGTAGAATAGAATTGAATAGAATAGAATAAGGCTTTATTTTTAAAACTTTCCACAGGCGATAAATCGCCGATTATAAGTTCGTGTCACAAGAAAAAAGTAAACAACAACGATCACGAGCATATCCATGAAATTAGGATCAGGGACACCAAAACATTAAGAAATATAAACAGACCACATACAGACAAATAGAAATTAAACAATTAAGAAAAATATTAAAGTAGCTAAAATAATGTCATATCAAACAGGTCATACATTAAAGGTAAAATTTAGTCATAAAACGGCATATAATATAATAAGTCATAAAAAAAAATGAATTCATTAAGAGGTATTTGAGGTGTTGAGGATTTGAGTGATTGTTGGTATAAAGCTGTCTAAATATATGTTTGTTTTATTCTTTACAGGTTCTAGAATGGGGATGGGATTTTTTGCCTCTCTTCGGAGAGGCTTCCGTTCAGGATTATGCGGAGGCGGAAAAAGGTCTTCAGTTCGGAATTAGTTCTCGCATTACCACCAAAACGGAGGCACAGATCATGTCGTCTATTTTCCAGGGTTTTGATTTTAAACTTTTGTAAGAAGTAGGAATAAGGCAACTTCCCTTCCCGTGCAATTATTTTCAAAGTCCTTTTTTGGTTGGATTCCAAACTTTTGGTTAAATTTTTATTTAGTGAGAAGTGCCATACAGGGTAAGCATATTCGAGAGTTGGGCGAATAAAAGATATGTAAAATTTCAAAATATGAGGAGCAGGGCATTGATATTTTGCCAATTGCTTAAGGAAAGCTAGGGAAATATTGGCTTGCTTGGTTATATTTGAAATATGGGCTTTCCATTTAAGATCGGAAGCTATAGTTACTCCTAGAAGTTTTATTTTTTGTGTCATAATTTCACTTGGAAGAATAGACGTAAATGAGGGGGTAGGAAATTGATTGTTAGTATTGTAGATTTCAGTGGGTTTACATGCATTTTATTTTTGAGGGCTTCTGTTGCAATATCTTCAAGGATTTCAAGTGGACTACTTTTTATATTTTTCCTGGCGACCTCTAGTAGAGTCATATCATCCATAAGTTTCCATCATAAGGGAATATCTTCTGCCAAATTGTTTACCATAACGCTGAAAAAGATGGGTCCAGTTATACTACCTTGGGGTATTCCGTTACGGACTGGTAGATGTTAAGAATAAGTATTCATGTATTTGACCACTTGAGATCGTTGACTTAAAAATTATGAGATAATTTTTACCAGAGAGCGGTCGATTTGGAATTCGTGGGAAAGATTATCAACTAAAACATTATGGTCAACATAATCGAAAGCCTTTTCTAGGTCAACTGAGATGAGACTAGCCCAGGTATTTGGTATCTCTAGATTTTTAAGTATTGTGTCATACATATGTAATAGATAGAGGGACGTTGACACTTTTGGGACGTTTCATAATTGTCATAATTTCGATACGTTCTGCAATTGAGACCCTGCGCCAGTCAGATAAAAATGATTCTTACAGCTTTGAAAAAGGTGGTGTTAATGCTATTGGTCTAACTTTGTCAAAATCGACCACAGCACCTTTTTTAGGAACTGGAGTTACGTAACCTTGTTTCCAAAGAGCCGGGAATTCGCCTGTTTTTGTGATCTTGTTGAAAATATCTACCAGTGGCTCTTATATTTTATCGAAGAAAGCATTTACGAGTACGATCGGAATATATAGGGGGCAGATACTGGTTCTTTTTAATTTTTTGATTTGATTTGTAATCTCAGATTTTGTGATTATTGGTAAATTATCTTCAGAGGTTTGGGAGGAAGTTCTTTCCGGATTCAGGGGTAGATAACGTTGGGAAATCAAACTAAGGTGGCGGTTTAGGTCGTTCGCGGTTTTTATAGGAGGCTCATTTAAATTAAAGTTCAGCTGTTTAGGTTCTTTGCCACAAATAAGTTTTATTTCCTCATACTATTTTTTTGGATTGGTACTGCATAAGTGATTTATTTCGTTTTTGTAGAAATTTTATGCAGCCTTACGAAGTTGATTCTTTAAATTTTTCCATAATTTGTTTGCCTCTAGAATTTTTCCTTCTTTAAGGCATTTAATTTTTTCAAGAATTATTTTTTTAAGGTTATGATTGAAGAACGGTTGGTCAGTGGAACACTTTTTGGTCTTTTTTTTCCGGGAATGATCCAATGTAGTGTTTAGTTAGGAGTCCATGAAGCCCTAAGACTTTGTCATTAACATCTTCTGCATTTATAATTTCACTCCAAATTTCGCTTGTTATCCAAATTCCAATAAGCCTTTATCTGTTACGGGTCTGGAGCAAATTTCGGTAACCTTATAATTGTGTTTGGCCTCAAAATCTGGGATAATTGTAATTGAATAATTGTAGCAACCGCCCAGTGCAGGAAGCAGAATTGGTTTATTTTATAGTATTGTTTTATATCAGTGTAAATAACATCTACTTGGGTGCCTCCCTTCGTCGTTGGGAAATCTACCATTTGTTTGAGATTAAAGTTACGGCAAGTTGAGTCTAATGATAAATCATTTTTATCCCTTAATAAAAAGATTCCGGCGTAAGGATATTTTAGTTGAATTCGATCGATGCTGCCATTTAGTTTTTCTATGAAATTCTGTTTTGATTGGGAGCGAAATAGAAAAGCCCAACCATAATAATATTTAATGGACGGGGCAAAATCTTGGGTCTAATGCATACCCAAAGAATTTCTTCAAACTCATTAAAATCTGGTGTAGGAATTGATCTTGGGCACAAATATTCTCTAGCAAACAGAAAATACCGCCCCCTTTTTTCCCCAAAGGATGGTCATGGGGCCTTAATTTGGTAACTTTATGGTAACCATTTAAATTTAGTAAAGATGGATTTTGTTTGTGCACCTCCGTGATGGAAATAACGTCGAGATCCAGCAGTCCCACAGTTATGCTTACTTCCTTAAGCATGTCGAAATTCAAGCTTTCGGCATTACTTAGATAATTTTTGGGGAAATTGTAACGTGAAGCGTCACAATATTTTTCACATGACTTAGATTTATTATTTTGAAGGTGGGTTGTTGTGGGTAGTGGAGTCTGGATTGTTATGTTCTGTAAGGATGGAACAGTTTGGGGGGGTGGTGTAAAAGTGGTATAGTAAGACAATTCCCCATATCAACGTTGCGCTTTTATTGGCAGCACTAATGTATCTGCTCTTTCAGATGATATCACCAGGTCATTTCCTGGTGAAATGACCTGGTCATTTCCTGGTGGCACAGCAATAAATGCTGTGCGAACGAAAGGCTTTAACAAACGGAAATAAATAAAATTTGAATGTTATTGTCATATGATTGATTTTATTATTGCAATTGACAAGATTATATTTTGCTTAGGTGAGAGATTTGGTATTCAACTTACATATGATTTTGTCAGATACAGTGAAAATGAAAGAATTCCAAGAAGATCCAGAGATGCTTTTAGATTTGATGTATCGTATTGCTAAGGGTTACCAAACTTCACCTGACTTGAGACTCACTTGGCTAGCCAGTATGGCCCAAAAGCACACAGAGGTAATTCTTTTGTATGATACAGCTTCCTAATAGGCTTTACCCTATGGCTTCTTTCTCTATTTTAGCCTATTAATGACAGAACAAAAAACAGACAGTTGTTCTATCTTTTTTTCTTTTTTTTTTGAATCAAAAACTAGTATCCGTATGGTTGTTGCTTACAAGCATAATGGTTTTCACTAAAATTAATGAAAAAAATGGAAGTAATGTTTTTGAACTTTAAGCAATAATTAAGTATTAGTAATACAAGCGAAAGTACAATTTTGTATTGTCTATGATTTCTCGGGACAAATCAATTTTTAGGGTAACCCTCCCCCACCCAGGATAATATTTTCTGACCTCCCCAATTTTGCATAGACTGTAAATAACCTTAGGAATGAATTTTCTGAAATTTCTGAAACTAAGTGGTTATATCAGCAGCTTTATCGATAATTCTAAATCAACCAGTTGTCTCAGAATTTTTCTCTCGAGAGTTTTTTGTGCTTTTTAGTCCAAAATCATTGTTTTGTACCATGAAATGGAAAAAATCACCGCTTTGTAGAGTTTTTTTTTGTGCTCTTTCATCCAAAATCATTGTTTTGTACCACGAAACAGAAGAAAACACCACTTCGCAGTATCGGAGTCTCTGGGGCTGCTTAAAAAGGGTATGAAAACTTTTAACTTCCAGGGAGTGAGTCACCTTTCAATATTCTACGACCACTGGTTTGATACAGTCTAAAAAAAATAATAAAAAAAACTTAAAAAAAGACAAAACAAATTAACACGCACTCGTGACCGTCTTATCCCGAAAAACAAAAAAACAAAATAGAGATCCTTGTAGACCGGAATTCGTTTGTGTAATATATTGAAACTTAGTGTTTTTAAGTCTTTAACATTTCAAGTTTTAAATTTGTTTTAAGTATTAATTGTCACTCTTTGCTTTCATTTGAAAGGACCTTTTGTTTTTGTCATTTAATTTCGATGCCAGAGCCGTCACATAACATGGTACATATCTATTACGGATAATGTGCTAGAAATCCAGAAGATGATATGGGACAGCCTCCGATTGAGAAAAGTTGAAAGAAACGCGTAGAACCCACTTCTGATTTTTATTATTATTATTATTTATTTATTTATCAGCTACTTGCTTTTTCATTGCAAATGCCATGGAATTTAGGTATCTTAGAACATTCTTGAGCGAAAAATTAACAGGATTTATATTCTGAATTAACAACCTTCCGCTTGATTACGTCTTTTCAAATATTCCTTTTAATATCCTTAGACCTTAGCTCCTCCTATACCTCCAGAGGTAAACAGGGCGTCCGTTAACAGCCTCCAATCATCTCGCAAATGAGCTGCGGCGTAGATGTCCTCCCACTCTGGGATTAAGGATGCATGAAGGGCTCCTTTTGATATACCTGGAAATGAAATACATTTGGCATAATTCTTTCTTTTTTTCTACAGAGGCAGAATCATGCAGAAGCTGCGATGTGTATGATCCATAGTGCTGCTCTTGTTTCGGAGTATATGAGAATGCTTGAGGAGATGCTTCATCTGCCCATTGGCGCTGTAAGCTTTAATAAAATTTCAATGAATGCCTTAGAAGAGAGTGCAGTGTCTGATGATGTTGTTTGCCCTGATGAAGATGGATTGTGTAGTGGTAAATACTTTACAGACTATGGACTTGTTGGTCTTCTAGAGCAAGCAGCTGCTTATTTTAATATGGTGAGCCTCTGTTTGTTTTAAATGTTTTGACAGTCTTTATTTTATCTTATATTAAAACGTTGCTTTTAAATTAAGTTACGTCAAAATAAGGTGTTTGTTAATTTTGTATTCTAAGAACTGAAAAAGTGTTATTTTTGAATATAATGATTACAGTAAGGGAAACACTATTATATGCTTCCAACTTATGAAAACTTCAATCAGGAAATAAAACATTAGCTATCTGTTAGGGTTTATTTTCAGTCAATTGTCCGTTAAAACGTTGACGAGATAAGGCATGCCTAGTACAGGCTAATAATGTATAAATCCTTGGCCAATGCAATTGCTAAATCGCTTGCCAGCTAAGACACCTTTTAAGACGGATCTTCTATGTAGTCCTTTCTTTCACTTTTTGTACATTCTGTTCATTTGCTAAGTTAATTATGTGTGTGGTTAGTTCTGTCTTGTAGCTTATTGGTTAGTTCTTTTGGTTATATCTTTTATTGTATGGGAGAATTACAAAACAAATGTAAGCTGTTTCAAAATTTGGGCTTGATTATTGTTTCTCAAACGTACAGGGAACTATCATTGTGAGGTCACAGTTGGTTTATATTCAGAGGAGATGGACCTCTGAGGTTTGATTAAGGCGATTTTGGCCCTCTTGAGGGGAGTTTTTCATCCGGGAGAATAGCTAAAGGCAGTTCTTCAGCCAGGAGTATACTGTTTTTGTTCCATATCGGAGTTTAAAGGAGGTTTTCTGGAGGTTACTTGGAAAGGAGGTTTTCCTTTCCAGGTTTAGTATGTATTAGAGGTTGTTACCAGTATTAGGGAATGGAGTACTACTGAGGCTCCCTCTTTAAACAGTTAATGTAAAATTACCTAAATAAATTACGGCTTGCTTCGTTATGTCCTTATAACCTACATAATCGTCTCTAGGAGAAAACGTCTCTTGGAACTCTCCCTGGGACGTCTCTATTAACACCTCACTTCATCCCTGCGCTTAGTGCTAGACTGGGGCGGGAAAGAAAACCTTCAGGTATCGTAGAACGGTAATCTTATATGCACTCGACAAAACTGGCTCCATCTTTTGAGTCGTATTACCAGATACCTTCTTCCGTAGAAGATATTTTGTATTTTAGGAGTACCCTCTTATAATAAACTAGTATCACACTTCCCAAAACCTGTAACATAGGCAGGAAGCTAAAATATAGGCGCTTTAAAAAGGTTAAGAAACACTATTGCATATTCTCTTTACAAAACAGAACTGACTCATTTGAACATAACATAAAAATGCCCGACAAATCGCCAATAGTGTTCTTGACCAATTAGCGATTGTGGTATTTGCACGCGAGATACTCTGCCATTCGAATAAAAGGGCTGGTCCTCCCCTTGACCGCCCCATCTTGACGGTTGGAAATTTCCTTTCCGGCCTGCGCTATGACTCAAATGTCAGCCTGGATTTTCGGACACTTAGCTAATTCACGAATTCATCCCAGGCGTCTTGTTATTTTCAGCCAAAAAGAAAATATTAAAAGGAGCTAAAAGAAGGAACAAAAAGATGTTTAGTGAATAGGAGGGACCGGGATGAAGAAATGAACTTAGAAATTTTAGCTTGGAACTTAGAATGAAGAAATGAGGTTTGGGGTTGGTTTCCATGTAGGATAATTTTCTGTTCGGAGGGAAATTTTCGGGGCTAAACTTTCTAGGGTAAATTTTACGGAACTCTTATACGAAATCCTTTTTATTTGTCTTACTTTCTCTTTGCCTGCTCAATTTTGCATGTGAAGATGTTCCGAGAGAACTGTCCCCAGTCATGTATTTAACTGGGGAGTAAACTTTACTGGGGGGGGGGATTTCAGCGAGGATGGAATTGTCTGGAAGGACTTTTACCAGGGGGAGGGTGTATTTTACGTTAGACAAAATTTCCACGGAGGAGTTTGGATCAGGGGAGGAATTTTTCATGGAGGGTTAGCCAGATTTACCGGAATCATTTGAAAAACGATCAGAAATAAATAAAAAACAAGTTTTTTCAACTAAAGTAAGGAGCAGCATAGACGAATGAAAGATCTTAAGACGAACTGGCCAGCCATGACAAAGAACAACAAAGAGAGAAAAAATTCAATGAAGAACAAACAGACGAGAGTTCGACCAGTATCGTTCTCTCTACTAGCCGCAGTCTCGTTTGTTTGCTCTTCATTGAGTTTTTTCTCTCTTTGTTGTTCTTTGAGCAGCATTAAAAGTCGAAACGAACAGAACTTATTCTGTATATGAAGGGGTTCCCCCCTCCTTAATACATTGCTCTTTACGCTAAAGTTCGACTGTTTTTCCCAATTTTTTAAGAACGGCTCCTGAAAAACAAGGTCCGTTTAATTAGAATAGGAAGCTTTTTTCAAAGTGCTAAAAACTTAAGCGTGAAGAGCAAGGTAATGAGGAATGAGTTAACCCCTTCATATATGGAACACTTTCTGTTCGTTATGAGTTTTAATGTTGCTCCTTACATTCAGTTGAAAAAAAACTTGTTTTTTTATTTAATCAAGCATAAATCGACGCCAGAATAGTTGTTCATTTCTCAAGCCCGTTATGAATTTAAATCATAACTATACCAAATAAAAAAATTGTCATTTCTCTAAGAAACCATATCTAAAGAAAAAGAAAACTAGAATTAACCATAAAAATTAAAGTAAATATGTAAAGAGTAACGTAACTAATTTGTGCTTTAAAGCAGTTCATCCTTGGATTTTGCGTTAGTTCGTGTTTATTACAGCATTGTTAATGATATTGTCAAATATACATTTTTAGAAAATATACAGTGTACAAAAGAAGCAGTGAGGCCATAAGTGTTAACCTTTCAGATAAGATTGAACTATTTTCAGGACAAGAGAGGGGCTGTTCAATTTTACGTTTTGCTTGCCCTTTCAATAAATTCAATTTTAAAAATGTTTTAACAGTCTTGGATCAAGACAGATAGCTAGCGTCTTAATTTGTTTGTTTTTAATTAAACCTCTAAAGCTGAGAATGAATCCATCCAAAAAATCTGTGTTGAGCTTTGAATGGTTATTATTTTTATTTTTTTCCTATTTGACATGCTCCATCTTCAAATACACTCCTGTACAAAAGTTCTAAAATTGTATTAATCGATCGTTTGTACAGACCGTAATCGAAAACATTAATGTATCGGTATTGTCCAAATTTTCTGTTGCGCCTTAATGGAGCTCATCTAGTTGTTTTTAGAATGGCTCCAAACCTATTTTTTAGAGTTTTGAGGGTTTCTTTCTCATACAGTCAACTGCCGATAACATGAACCTGGATAACTCAAAATCGTCGATATCTCGAATTATTTTCAATTCGCTTGGAAAAACCTGTCGAAGACAAAACCATGCATAACTCGAAATAATTTTGCGGTTATAATTTACCTCTGTAAGTCGAAGTGACCCGAAAATTACTTCTATAACTTGAAATTTAGTAGATAAGTCGTCATTTAATTTTCATTTTACTGCCACAAGTCAAAGTTTAGCTCTGTATCTCGAAGTTTTTTTTCAACACACCTGTGATTGTCGAAACCCCGATATGGAGGTTGCAACGGGTAAACTTTGTTATGTATTAATTTTGTTTAAAATTTTTTTGGATCAGACTCTGTTAATGTTCAGTTGTCCGTTTCCTAGAAAACTAAATTTATTATTGTCATTTGAAAGTCAAGTCTTGACATTTGAAAGTAAATTCTTGACATCTGAAAGTCATGTCTTGCATTTGAAAGTCAAGTCTTGACGTTTGAAAGTTAAGTCTTGATCTGTCGAGCCTAAAACGCACTAATAGAATTGTTTTTAACTTTGTAGTTGCTGTAGGAAGAAACTTTAGCAATTTTGTACATCTGGGGCTCTAATTTTCATTTAGCTTACCTCTTTAACTCGTTACCTCTAAGTTTACATGTTGTAAACTTATAAAAGCATTGGTCCCTGTGACTTTATTTTCTGTTGCTTTTCAGGCAGGGATGTACGAAACAGTCAATGAAGTATATGAAGTTCTTATACCAATTGCTAAACATCACAGAGACTTCAAAAAGCTTGCTAATGTCTATCAGTAAGTTTTATCTTTCTTGTTCCTCCTAGCCTCAAGAATTCCGTAATATGGTTTGGCATATGTACCATCAAAAATGTTGCAAATTCCGATTTTTTTTGCGACTTAATCGTTTGTATAAACTCATTGTTGCAAAATAGAAAAATAATTGAGAAGGAAAAATTTATCAGACAATCATTTCAGTTGGCATTTGAAATCACAAAAAAAACTGTTTTAGTTGAAACGTTGCTGTTTTTATCGGGGGGTGGGGGATCATTTTGTTAGTAAGCTTGCTTATAAAGTCACAGGCTTCAAGCTGTGAAAGAAAGATTTGAGTTTTATGGTGGAAATAGCTGAAAAAGAAAGAGCATCGAAAAAGGTTATTTACGCTTAGGACGGTCTATAGCTCCTCGTGAGTTGTGATTCCTGGGACGATATGAAATGGCGTTCTCTATCGTATAAGTAGAGTATCCCGACGGATTGAATAGTACTTTTTTTTTTGTCAGAGGTATTTGTAGATGAATCGTTTTATTTTTAGCAGCATAGAGCAACCCCATATTACAATCAAGGTTGTAGCTGTGGTTGTTATCTAGCAAAGAGCAAATCACGGTCCGTAGTTGTCGGATTTTTTTTTTTTTTTTTTTTTTTTTTACTTATTTATTCAAGTGACAAAGAATCGCCACTTGAAGCTGATTCAAGAATGGTATCTATTAATTTTGCTAGCCTAAATAATAAAAAGCTTATATCCAAAATAAATTTATGGGAATTTCGAAAAAGAGCCTGAAAGCCTTCCAAAACCGAATTATATCGAAATGAAGATAGAACCAGCGGAACCACCATGATCAAAAACCTCGTATAGGATAATTATAGTTCCCATCTGGAACAACAAGGAAAATTAATTTTGCACTGGAAGCAGTAATGTCAACTTCGTTTCTACGTTTTTCCCCTGGGGTGATCATGACGAGCCAGGGGTCGTAGAATGTTGAATAAGAGGTCATTGGAAAGGAAACAGCAAAATGCCTTTGGAAATTTTTAATTTCCTATGGGCAAGAATCCGTATACAAAAGTCAATATTGAAATAAAATGTTATTTTTTATACAAACTGCGTCTTCATATACAGGAAAAGTTGCTATTATAGCTTTGAAAAAAGTGGTTGACTTTTTTCGTCAACCACTCGAAGTGCAAAATAACTTTTGAACTTCAAATGATCCTAGTAGGGAGTGATGTCTCCAATGGTTCTAAGGATGAACTCTTCTAAAATGTTGAAGTTTGAAGAAGCAAAAATAACAAAAGAAATACTTTCTGGCAAAAATGTTGCAGTAATAATTAGACGAACTTTAACTGCACATCTATAATTTTTTAATCTCTTTCAATTCTCTAAGTTCTCTGTGTACTTCACTTAGAATAAGATTCTCCAAATAATTGTGTGTTTTATCCTCAAATCCTCACATATATCGAGGATTATATATCCCGTGGGCTCTTTATGTAACAAAATTGCAAATTTATTTGAACTGATTTCAATATTTAACAATTTCGCTTAAGAAAAGTGAGCTTGAGCGTTTATGAGCAAATTTTTTTATATATATACAAATATGTCACACAAAGAAAAAGGATTTGGCTTTTTATTAGCTTGAACAATGAAGTTAGCACTGTATATATATACATATATGCGATATATATGTTACCGTGAATGTCTGAAATCTGTTGAATGTCGACATTCACCGGTGAATGTCAACGAAAACATAGTCGCTTGGTGTGTGTTTTCGAAATATTTGTTAAATATTCTAATTCCTGATTTTCACTGGAGAACGTCGACATTCACCATGCACTAATGGTGAATGTTGAACATTTCTGAGATTTATATTTTCTTCTCCGTAATTCAGTCGCGATTCATTTTTCTCCACTCTATCTGGGAGAATGACTAAGGACGTAAAACACACAGTACATTATTGATGTGAAAAAAAAATAATAGTAAAAAATTTCACATAGCGCAAATTTCCGATATGACTTGATGGCTGAATTCTCTACCATTATCTGATTGCAATATCTTATTTATTGGAACAACTTAAACTATTATGACACTTTGAATTGCACAAAAGGCTCTTGTTTTTACAATTACATTTGTTTGTGGGACACTTCCTTTTGCAATGACAGCGTGTATAGCCTTGCCCACCACTTCTCGAATTATTTGCAGTCATCCATAGGCTGCACATAATTTAATCTCATCCATAGAAATTAACTTTTTTTCACAAATTACAAACTGATTACGTGTCAAAGCTGCTCTAGGATATCATTTTCATTTGCAAGTTTATAGAAGTCGGAGTCTTCTATTTCAACAACAACCACTAAACCATTTTAGTTATCTGTACAACCACGGTCGTCATCATGGACTTGACTTCCTACTCGTAATTTCATTTAAAATGGACCCCTAAATAGCTCTCTATGATGTTCCAGTGCCCTGCTAGAAGTAAAAAAACAAAAAAAGAGGATTCATCAATAGCCAGGGGACTATAAGTTTATTCAGTAGGATTTCGGTCATGACAGTTCCAATGGTCTTCTTTTTGTTTCGATCCGATGCCATGTTTAGAGGTTTCATGCTATTTCTTGAAATTCCCGTAAACAAATTTCGACATAACATTTTCCTATTAAGTAACCTATTGTAACGCGTTTTTGAATTTTCGGTTTCTATAGGCCGTGGTTAATCCTTTACTAGGTTGCAATTGCTGCTGAACCATGAATTGATGCATTTTTATCCATAACACTGTTTTTGCTGACATCGCTCTTAACTCAGGAAAGAGCCAATAACTATTTGAACTAGGAATTTAATATGACGTAAAGACGTTATACAGATAGTAATATGTAAAAGATACCAAAAAGTGCAGTTTTTGTGAAAAATTGCATCTTAATTCAATCTATTTACTTTTGACTCTTAAAATAAAACAAAAACTTTTAATTTCCAATGGAAAAGTCCCCTTCCAAGTTTTTATGATCAGCCGTATTACAGGCAGTGCAATAGCGTGGCTTAAGCAAAGAGCGATGTGAGCATAATGTATTGTTTTTTGTTTTGTTTTTTTATGTTTTTTTTACCAGGACACTTTGTATGAAAGAAGTTGTCGTACAAACTTTGAAAAGGTCCTATTCGATTGGAAATTGAAATCCTAGTGCCCTCTCTAAGAGTCGAAAGTGATTGGAGGGCAACCAGCCCCCCCTCCCCGCCTATTATTTCCCCAGACACAGCCAATCAAAATTTTGAGATGCCCATTTTGTTTAGCGTAGTTGAAAGGTCCAGTAATTATGTTTTTGAGAATGACACCACCCCCCCCCCCAGGCCCTTAGGATAATGGTTGTAATTTATGCCCCGGGGGTATACAATGTTTTTATGGAAAGAGTGGTTGCATAAACTTCGGAGGGGGATCATTGGAAATTGAAATTTCTAGTTCCCTTTTAAGAGTCAAAAGTAATGGAGGGCAATTATCCCCCCCCCGGCCATGATTTCCCAAAACATATCCAATAAAATTTTGAGATACTATTTTTTTCAGTGTAGTGGAAAGGTCCAGTAATTACGTCTATGAGGTTGACATCCCCCAGAGCCCAGGGGCAAGGGTTGTAAGTTATGCACCGTGGCCATATAAGGTTTTTTATGGAAAGGGTAGTCGCATAAATTTTAAACGGGGCTCATTGGATTGGTAATCAGAAGTTCTAGTGCCCTTTTTAAGATTCAGGAGGATCATAGGGTGGATACCCCCCCCCCCACATGCACACACACACTTCGTATTTTCCCAAAATGCATCTGATAGAAATTTTGAGATGACCATTTGTTGTCGTAGAAACTTCGAAAAAGGCTCATTCGATTGGAAATTGAAAGGGTTAGTGCCCTTTTTATTTGTTAAAAGTGATTGGAGGGTAACAAGTCCTCCCTCCCAGACCCATCAATTCCCAAAACACATCAAATAAAAATTTTGAAATAGCCATTTTTTTCAGCGTAATTTAAAGGTCTAAAAGACTGCTGACTGAACAAGATTCAACTGACACAAATTGTTGACTATTGACAAGATAGTGCAAAAGCTGTTTGCTTTCTCGCATCATTACAAATGATAATTTCACGAAAGAGAATGGTATCCAAACTTACCATGCGGGTAAGCGAAACGGATATTTCCTTATCCTAATAACTGAATGATTGTGTGATAATACTAAACGATCGGAATCCGAAAGAATGTCGACACTTATGTCAATATAATTAAATTGGAAACAGTAAAATTTTCACAGGAGAAAAATAGATGTACTAAGAAAATGTTTAACTTATTATTCAAAAGCGTAATATAACTCTAATGAAAATTCACAAACGAAACAAAAATGTCACGTTTTTTTGAAAGTAGCGTAGATAGTAACCTTATACTTACAGCGTACCAAAAATGGTACGAAAGTGATCTCGGTGGTAACTACTAATACTACTACTAACAATTCACCGCAGCACCAAGCCCCCTGAAGCCAACACAGCTACGGACACTCCTCCTCTATCCCAATCTATTCAAAGCATCCCTCTGTACATCCTCCCAGGAAGTTTTCATTTCCTTTAAATCTTTCTTTATGACATTCTCCCACCCCAACCGTGGACGACCTGCTATCCGTTTAGTCCTAGACCGTGGGCCGAAAACAATAATCTTTGGCAATTTGTAATCCTTCATCTGCAGAACGTGCCCTAGCCATCTCAACCTTTCTCCCATTACAGCCCTAGAAAGCAGAATTGAACCACACTTTTCGTACATCCTACTGTTTGAAATACGGTCAATAAGCTGGGTACCCAGAACAATCCGTAGGCAATTTCTCTGGAAAACATCTAGCAAATCTTAATTCGCTTTTCGGAGCGCCCATGCTTCAGAACCATATTTGACCACTGTCATCACTGTAGCTTCCAATTTTCGAATCTTAATTGGCAGACTTATCTTCCTATTCTTCCGCTCTCGTTTTAACTGTGAAAAAACACCCTGAGCCTTGGCTATTCTACTTTTAACATCTTCACTGCTCCCACCATCTTTACTAGCAAGAATTATGTGGGTGATAGGTCATATCTATCAAATCTATCACATCTATCATGATCTTGAAAATGCAGTTAGATGATAGTAAATACTGTATTTACATGTTCAAGAACTGAGAGGGTATAGTCAATCTCGGTTGAAGATAAATATGGAAATAGTAATTGTCCCAGTTAAAGAATGGAATTAGTGATAAGTAATAAGAAGAGAGTTAAATTAAGATGGGCCGGACATTTTGAGAATCTGTTAGACCGTGATAAATTTGCAGGAAATGATATAGAAAATAATGAAAGAGTTTGAGACACTTTGGAAGTGAAGGGAGATTTATTTTGCGAAGAAGAATTAGAGAGTACTAATAGGACTAAAAGATAATAAGGTTTCATGTGCTGATAATTTGGTAAATGAGATTTTTTTTCAGAATGGGGGTTGTGGAGTTAGAGATAACAACTAAAGATTATTTACTTTTTGAAAAGGGTAAATTGCGTAGCCATTCTAGGAAAACTTTAATCAAAACCCTCAATAAGGAAGGTGATAGAATGAGTATGTTAATTGTAGAGGCATTAACTTGGTTTCTGTAGGAATCAAATTAATTAGTATGATATGATGATACTTTTTAAAATTAGTGATGCTATAGATAAAAGTTTAAGAGAAGAGCAGTGGGGTTTAAGGAAGGGGGATAGTAACTGGTTTCATATTGAATCAAGAGTTAAGTAGGATTGTGTTCTATCCCCATTTATATTTATTATTTTGGTAGACTTTATCCTAAGGAACACGGCGTAGGCTATGGGAGATTATGGAATCAAATGTGAAAATAAAACTTTCTTAGACTTAGATTATGCTGATGACTTGAATTTCCTAGATGAAAACGTTATAAAATTGAATGGGGTCTTGTAGGTTAAGTAGAATAGCCAAGGTCCAGGGTATTTTTTCACAATTGAACCAAAGTTTGGAAAAATAGGCATATAAGTCTGCGAACCATGGTTAGAATATTGGAAGCTACAGCGATAACAGTGGTCAAGTATGGTTCTGAAACAAGGGGCTCCGAAAAATGGCGGAGGATTTATTTGATGTTTTCCAGATGAATTATGTGTGGTTTGTTTAAGATACCCGTCTGACCGAGCGTATTTCCAAACAGTAAGCTCTGCGAAAAATCTGGTCGTATCCCGCTTTTTGGGCTATAATGAGAGAAAGTTTAAGATAACCAGGACACGCTTTGCGGATGAGGGATGACAGATTTCCAAATATCGTCCTTTTCGGCCAACCATCTGGGCCAAACGAAAAGCGGGTCGTCCCCGAATTGGGTGGGATGAGGTCGTAAGGAAGGATTGAAAATAATTTGAAACTTTGGGAGTCTGTGAAGTTGAGGCTTTGAATAGAGTGGGATGGAAGAGTGTGTAAAGTCGTGTTGGCGTCAGGTGGCTTGTTTTTGGAGTCAGTTATTACTGGTAGTAGTAGTAGTAGTATTTATTCGGATTTGACGCAAAATATATGCAGACGAAGGCCCTGCCTTGTTCAACACTGATTGGTTGGTGGTATAGTTTACTTTGATTTGTTGTACCATTATTGGTCCAGAGCTGAATGTGGGAAATCAAAATTCACCCACTTGAATTAGATAGGGTCTTATTTTACTGCAATGATTTTACCGTTCTATGTCTACCATTCATTCTGGGCCTTTATCATGTTTCCGAAGGGATTGCTCATCATTAAGTTGTACAGCACTTACAGTACCCAAAGCTCCATCTGAGCGATTCCAAAGCTATATGTTCATCGTTCTTTATTGTTCGAGCACTGGAAATATCCAATGTGGTTTGTTCCGTCAATTTGAATTCCCGCCTCTTCTCATCTTTCAATTTCGATCTTTCTTTGGGCTTTGACAAAATTTTGAACTACAAGAAGACTAAAAATATGAATTTAAACTACTTGGCTGATTAATTGGTTTGAAACTGGTTGAAAATGAACTGAACTTGACTCCACATTTTGTGCTATTAACATAGCAAACTTAGCTATTAACTTGTTCAAGGTTTTTACTCATCAATTGTGTAAGTAATAAGACCCCGAGGCCAGGTTCTCCAAAGATTTTGAAGATTTTTTCGCACTCTTTGTGTGATTTGTCTGTTTTTTATTTTCTGTTTGAACGAATCAGGATTAGGCGAAATTTGCGGAAACTGGTTTTGCCAGAATATCTTAGACAGCGTTTTTAGACAATTTTTTAACACAGATCTCGAAATTATATTTGATCAAATTCTTCTTGTGACATGGTTAAAAAGACCTGTTGAGGATTTTGCACCATTCATTGATATTGAGTGTTTTGAGGGTACTTCTTAATTATTCAGAACAAACTCAAGAATTTTGATCTGTAGATCTGTAAAAACCGGTGTCATATTTCATAGCCGCAAGACTTATTTAGTTTGACAGAATGTATTGGATTTATATAATTTGGGCTAAATATTTGCACATTAGGGGTGGGGGTAATGTATTTGGATGTTGTTATAAAAAAAAAATGCTCTGCTTGTTTGAGAAATACTTTTACTACGAAAACGCGTAAGACATTCTAGATTTTATTTTGTTTAGAAGTAGCTTAAAGAAAAGAATAAGTGAAACAATTCATTCGGTAATTCTATTCCTGTTTTCAGTAAATTAATGGAAGCTTTTACGAGAATAGAGCAGCAACAAGGCCGTCGAGTTTTTGGGTCTTATTTTCGAGTTGGATTCTATGGTATCAAGTTCGGTGATTTGGATGGAGAAGAATATATTTACAAAGAGCCTACGTTGACGAAACTCCCGGAAATCTCTCACCGATTAGAAGTAAATTTTACGAACATTGACTTTTTTCTACTTTTTCTTCTTAACATATTATAGGTGGATATAGCCGTTTTACTGTTGGTTGATTCGACCATACTATGATAGATTCATGGAAAGGGCTGGGGCTGTAGTAACAAGCTCCATAATAATAACATGCTTTTTTAGACCGAATAAGACAATACAAAACAGTATTTAAATTACTCATCACCATTTCACACATTAAAAATAATCATCTCTTCCCTTTCCAAAAGTCAACTTCACTGGAAAAAAGAAATCTTGAATTGCTCTCATTTCTTTATCAATTCCTTAATATATCTACTAAACCGCAAAGAGTGTCCTTTTTAGAGTTGTTTGCAGGATCCCCGAAAACACCATAGTTTCACCCTAAACAATATTACTTCTTAAACGAAGAAATTGCTGGCACCCTGCTAGAATATGTGCTACATCATCCACTCTTGACTTATATCTGGGGTAGGAATAATTGTGTTTGAGGCCAGTATTTTTCTATCAAACGTTTTATTTCTATTTTTCAAATGTTGACAATTTGGTCGAATACGAAGCTAGGTCCCTATCATCTCGGACAGTAAACCTAATTTAAATAATACTCAAAACTAAAAACCTCTTTAACCTAGGCATAAAACTTCGACGTTCTTGAATTCCTTACTGCCTGGCTCCAGATCTGGATTTCCTGATCTGTTATTCTACTCCTAAGCTGAGACATGAGCGATTCATCCTTATCTGGTGGTCCTAGTCCCTCATTTCCAAAAGAAGAATGTCCCGCTCCATCCAATAAAGCTTTTGTTGTGTACGGCCATGATCTTTTCCTTTTTGAAAGTAGCATCTCCAATTAAGTGGCATTTGCTGATTTATCTTTCGGCAGGCTACCAGCGTTTAGCCAGTACAGTATCATTTGTGCTAGTCTACTTCATCTAAGCAAAAATACACCATGTCTCCTATTATAGCCTGACTAAGCGTTACTATATGGGTACCAGTTAATCTTATAAATTGTTGGAGCTATATTGATTATTACTGTACTGCTTGGTCATAACCCCAGCGATCAGCGCCATAATGAATTTTAGGACGGACTTCAGAATTAAAAACACACCTATACATCTTTAAATCCTTTTTACTTTAAATGTTTGAATTGCGCAGAATTGATGATTAAACCATTTTCTCTCTCTTAATTATTTCTTTTACGTGCTCTTTCCAACAACCTTTACCTGATAATATTGCTCCAAAATATTCAAATGTTTCATTTTGGATGCATAATTATGGACGCTCCATATTATGGACGCATCTGAAAACCATTTCTTTATCTTTAATAGTAAACACCAGTTTCTTTTTAGCTAAAGAATCTTCAAGTATACTCAACAGAATCTTGGGCTCCTCTAGCATCATCAACAAAATAACAGCTATAAATTAGGATTTTCGGGTGTAACTTTTGGGATCCATTCCTTCCTAAAATGATCAACCATATCTTTAATATACAGTGTAAACAACCATTACGAAATAAAATTACCTTGTTTTACCCTCTTTCTGATTTCAAAGGGCGATGATAGGCTTTTCTCTGCGACCGTTACTATACCTATTGTCTTCCCATACATATCAGCCAATATCCTGACGAAAAGCCTTTGCAGGCCTTCCTTCAGGAATTCTATTTATGAGAAACTCAGGCCTATTAAGAATCTATCAATGGTCTTCAAAATCTGTCAAGTTTCTATCAAGTCTCTCAAGTATCAAATCTATCAAGTCTCTATCAAGTATCAAGTATTAAATCAAACTCTATCAAGAATCTATCAGAAGTTCTTTATAAATATAAATGTGCTACCTACAGTCTACCCTTCCCTTTGCATATTTTTCCATATTTTTTTTTATTTTATTTGTTTTGTTCCTTACAAACGGGTTACAATAAATAAATAAATAAACATCTCATTTAAAAAACACTATCCAATGCATTATTGCATGCTGGACAAAAAGACCGAAAAAAAAAACACTCGAAGAAAAAAAAATTATATATAACAACTATTTTCCTTTTATTTCCTTTTATTTTCTTGGACCCTAACAAAACCCAACCAAAAAAAGGAATAAATATCTTCTCTCGCTTGACTCTTCCACCTTTTCAATAAACAAAATAAAAAGCAAAAGCTGGGAACTTAAGAATCATCTACACAAACAACCCAACACACCTCACAACATTCACAAAAAAAAAAATTCAACCAACCATTCTCTACACACAACCACTAAAATCTTACATATTGAGAAAAAAAACTAACCCTGAGGGAATTTCGAAATTCAACCAGATCTGTCCCCGGGAAGGGGAGGTAAAAGGTCCAAGTCCTCAAGGACTCGGACCCTATCTTTAGCACTATAACCTTATCGAAACCCTGCCTATTTCTCCTTCCAAAACAAGTATTTTACCAACCAATCAAAGATGTTTTCCAGAACGGTGGCAATCTTCTCCAGATCAGGGCAAGTTAAAGATTTTAAGTAAAGTCGGCACAAATAAGTTAAAATTGTTTTTAAAGTTTTTGATGGGTCCCTCAATACCTGGCACAGTTTATGCCTTCCAAAAGTTTATATCGTACACTCTCCTCGATAACCGTTTGTAAACCATCCTTCTGGTAGAAAGTGTTGATTATCGTCTAAAACGCGCTTCATTTTACGCGAAAAAGTATACTATGCTGTGAAAACTGTACGTCTGAAAACGCGGTCCTGCTATCTCTGATAAGGCTCGAAATAAAAGGTTCAAATAAAGAAGGTCTGAAAAACGTGATAAATATATAATTTCTTGGGTATAGACCAGTTTTTAAACTCTCTCACCCCTCCCCCTTCATGTAAATTACGTCCCACCTTTTAATCTATGCACTAGAAAGAATATGTGATTTATGGTCCAAATGATCGATGGATTCCGAGTAGGGGCAAGAACCCCGTGGAATATTAAAAATATATAAAAAATAACACATCTTGAAATATTTGTTCTAGAAACAGTTCTAGGGAATAGGAAAATTGTAGAACCTTTTGGAGACTTGCTCCTCTGGTTGCCCTTGGTATTTACTATATTTCACTTAAAGAAAAGGCACATGGTCCTTTGTTCTATTTATACATGCCCAACACACTTCAATGCAATAGTGGATGCTTTCTACCATTTTTTAGCAGTTGGAGCCAATTTTATTAGTCCTTTTGATTGTATAATTTGGTTTCTCTTCTAGTTCAGAAAAACGTAAACCGTATAATTCTGAATGAGAGTAGGTCAAAGTTTTGCTGTGAATGAATGTCTGATATTTGTATGAGTGATGAAGACCTGAGACCTGAGCGGAGTAAGGCCACATTCGAGAGGATGCGACCTGACGAGCTAAACAAGCGAAGGGAGAGGATAAAAAGTCAACGAAGTGGGTTAATTGCGAAAAAGAAACCTGGCAAAGTACGATCTTTTCTTTCATTACCCGAGTGATATGAGTGAAGAAAGACGACCTGGAAAAAAAAATAAAAAAACCAAGTTTAAGTCAAATTTCCAAACTTTCGAAAACACTTCTAAGTTCCCTGAAAGAAAAGTAGAAGTGTTGCACATAATTTGTTAAGTTACTAGTAATTTTTTTTTTTTTTTAAGGCTACATTTTATCGGTGAACGAAATTTGGGTGGAAGGGTGAACCTCACCCACCTCTACCCCCCGTACTGCAAACAGCTGTTGGATAAATAGGGTACGAAAAAGTCAGACACAGAGGAAAGGGATAAAAATTCCTTTCATGAGGTTTTCTTTAAAAAATATTAAGATCAAAATCTGTTATATACTAAATTCATACGATTTTGGCTAGGGTAGGGATTTCGTGAAGTTTTAAAAGGGATTTTGGCAAGGTTGTTGTTGGTCCAGAAACGCAAGCTGTCGTGAAATTGCTAGGAAAGAAAAAAAAATCACTAAGCATGCAAAAAATGCAAGAGACTCGTTTTCATTTGGACTTTTCCTTTAAAGTCATCACACGATTATGAGCTGTTGGCATGATTTGCCATAGAGAGCTTTAATAGTAGATTTTGAAGCTATTCTAAACGTAAATTTTTCGCCTTTTGAATGTAACACAAGCGGATAAAAATCGGAAATTCAAGGAAAAGTCTAGATAGACGGTAAAGATGAAACTTGTGCAAAAATAACCAAAATTATTACCATTACAAACAAAAAACTCTTTTAGCCGAAAATTTAATCCCTAAACCTAGACATAAATATCTATGTTTGGCAATCATGGATCCAAGTATTGTTTAGAGCTTAATCTCACCAGAGGCTATTTATCTTGTCAATAAAACTTCCAGGTGGTCTTGGTGTTTATTCTCAAAAAGTGTTAGTACTACCCACAGAAACAAAGATGTTTCTTTATTGTGTCTAATGTCTATTTTTTTCTTCTTTTGTTTTTCAGTCGTTTTACAGCGAACGATTTGGTAATGAAAATGTTGTCATAATTAAAGACTCCAACGTTGTTGAAACTGCTAAGTTAGATTCAAGTAAAGCTTATCTACAAATTACTTATGTTGAGCCCTACTTTGAAATCCATGAACTTCGGCACAGAGTTACTGTTTTTGAAAAGAATTGTGGACTAAGTAAGTAACAATATTTGTTTTTACTCTATTTAACAACCATTAATACATTAATATATTATTATATATGAAATTTATATTTATTTGCTTTAATAATTTTAATTTTTTATTTTTACTGTATTTAACAACCATTAATACATTAATATATTTTAATATATCAAATTTATATTTATATGCTGTAGTGATATATATATATTATTTTTGATATGAATTTAGTATATTTTATGTATTAAATATTTAACTTATATCGTACTACTATATTTAATATTCAACTACAAAATATTTGTTTACATAAGTAATTAAAAATAAATAACATAAAGACTAGTTAGTTTACCAGACAACTACCGTTACCCCATAATCTCCTCTCTCAAACCTGTTGTCAATGTACCCTCAACGTGTGAGTGTTTGAGCCTTCTTGAGACAGGACATATGGATTTTGTTTGAAAAATTAAATATTGAAAAGGGGATCGGGAGCTTAGGATTCAACCTCTCACCTAAATATGCCACCTTTCTAACCTCTATTCCTGACTAAATTTCTAACGCTGATCAAGTCCAACTTGCCATGTTTCATTCATTTTTAGGTTTTTTGTTTGTTTTTTTATTTTAAAAGAAATACAATTGTGTATTGTTTACACAGGGATACCACTGGTGGCAAGAAACGATTGTCTAAGTTCTGGAAAAAATCCCTCCCACATAACAATAATAAAAAATTCTCTTTTTCGCTTATGGGATGATTATATATAAGGTGGTTAGGGTTGACAAATCATTTTCAAGCTTTTTGAATGCATTGAAATCAAAGTAATTGCCAGAAGCTGGACTAAAATATAATTACCAGTTTTGGCTGGCAAGAGTTATACCTCGTGAACAGTTTTTGTAAAAAAATTTAAAAAAAACTAAAAATGCTGATGTCAAATGCATTCATCAGCTCTTCAAGAAGTATTGAACAGCGTTAAAAAGGATAGTTTAGTTCGAAGTTTCATTTTCTTGCGATAGGACAGCTATCTAATATCGTAACTAAGAACAGAGTAAAGAGAAACCACCCAATTTCTTCAGCTATGAAAGGACTGTTAAAGCTTAGGAGGCGCTTGTGATACCATTTGAAATTCCTAACCACAAGAAAGTAAAATAGCAAACTTAAACAAAACCAAAGGCAGAAATATCATGTGAGAGAAGATGGTATTGCTTTCTGACGCATGGGAAAATTCTCCTTTTTAACCGTGAATTATATTTAAGATTCTAAGAAAACATTTTGGGATGGGCCAGGGAATCGTTGCACATCTTGAGCACTTTTGTCAGATCGTACCCCAACTTCAGGTTGAAGATACTGTCTGCTATTTGTCGTACTTGAACGAATCTTTACACTTGAAAGCGTAAAGTGGGTCGAAGAAACGGAAGCATGATGGAAGGACTTCAGAGAGTCCTCTTTGACACACGCTTCAAAACTCTTCTTCAGATCTTACTCTTTAGGGTCTGGCCTACAGATAAGCAAAAAAATCCCCCTTTATGGCCCCAGGTAAGAATCATGTGCAGCTTTCCAACTTCTCAAGTTATCTATTTTTCCAACCAGTTGTCAAAACTCTGTAAAAACCACGGAGGTTGGACCCTACCACTCTCTGGCGATAACTACTAATAAACACCGAATAGAGAATACGCAAGTAGCCTAGCTGACGTCAGGAGTCTCAAACAACTTTTACCATATAGAAACCAAAAGACGTAAAAGTGTGGCGCATACTAGTGGCGCCGCGTCACGCAAGGAACAACTTGTAGCTGGATGGAGCGGATTGTACGTTTACAAATGAAAGTCGGCATGTATTTCTGTAGCACTAATACAGTGATGTATTCTATTAAAACAACCTCGTAGTGTATCATTAAGCGTGATTTAAAATTACTTACACAATACATAGCATGACTACAGTTATGAAATATACTAATTATATGAATGAGAGGAATATTTTCAACCTCAACTGACCAGTTATGGACTGGCGGATATGCAGATTTTTTTAATATATTCTAGCCTCAAAGTATAATAAATATCATCAATCAGGGGCTATATTAAATATATTCAAAGTAGTGGAGTGTCTTTTCAAATACAGGTCATTACCGTATTATCTAACAGACTAGATAATTGTAGCTAAGAATGCGTGGACAAAAGACTCACTTAGTCTTTGCAGAGTTAAGCTGATTATCGTGATCAGCAGAAAACTCACAAATCTTGAATAAATTGTTAAGTTTAGCAGGATAAGTGGCCATTGCAGCCAGTCCATCAGCATCGCTTGAAAAGAACAAATAAGGTTAATTTTTTTTTTTTAGTTTTTAATTTTGTTTTTCACTAATATGTTGACAAACATGATGCCTTTCCATACTCATAGATTAAAAAAAAAGATAAATCATTTATGAAAAAGGGGATTTTCCGGAAATTGGATATTGTTAAATAAAACAGATTCTGGAAATGGAATATCCCGCTATATTTCTCAACGGCCAACATCATTGAAAGAAAAAAGAAGACTTAAAAACTAAAAAATTTCAAGTGCCTCGTATCTTTCTTTAATAAAATCAGGCTCAAAACCATTCAGACATGTTCTTATAACGTTGCATCGTTGGTTAATAACTAAAATTAAATATATAGTCAGATTGTCCAGTTTTTCTTCTTTTTTTTTGTTTTTTTTTCTGTGTTTATCTCTGTCCGCCGGAATTCAATTCTCAGAACATGCTCCTTTTCTTGTGTGTATTTCCAAGCTGAGAATAGAATTTTATTTGCAGAACGATTTATGTATGCTACTCCATTCACACCAGACGGACGACCTCACGGGGAGCTTCATGAGCAGTACAAAAGGAAAACAATTCTTACAACTAGTCATCATTTTCCATACATCAAAACACGCATCCAAGTGGTAGATAGAAAGCAGGTAAATGAGCCTCAATTTAGTGATTTGCTGGCAAAATATGTACTGACCTAAAGATTTATTTGAAAAGTTTATAAAGATAACTGAAGTAGAGGGGAAACTACTAATGGCAGAAACTTGCTAATGAGCTTTTTGGGGTTTTGCTTTTTATTATTTGAATTTCCTTTTTTAAAAATATAGAGTATTTGAGAAAATACCGAAATTTTAAAAGAATGTCAAGTACTCCAGGAAATTTTTGGTTTTTCTGTTTGAAGTCATTCCAAACGCAGCTTTTTTTACTTTATGGCCGGAAAAGTACGTTTAAATATTAATATTATTCTATATTAATATAGATTACAGATTAATAAAAATATTAATTTTCTAGACCGCTAATAGGCTATGTAACAGTTTTTGAAAAGTGTTGTAAAGGAGGAACAAAAACTATTAAAAATATTGACAATTCTCTCAAAGCAGCAACACTGTTTTCCATAAATAATAAATCTTGTCGAAAAAAGCCAGTTTAATTTTTTTTTTTCATTCTCGACTTTTTTATGTTATTTTTTAACAGTTTAAATGCTGAAATTTTACCATCAAATGCAAGTCATGAAAATAATATTTTGAAATAAAGGTAACGCCAGTCTTTCTAACAGATGGCACCGTTTAGGGGAGAAACAGGGGCAGTTTCAGAAAGAAAGTTATCATCTGCATGTTGTTCGTGTCAATATGACGGTTTTAAGACACTGTTGTGCGAGTCTGTTGCCCCACACTTTTTTCTGTGTTTACTTTGTATGTCCCTTAACGTAAGTTACTGCCTAACCTTTTATTACTGCTGGTATTTAGGTCTGTGTTTCTCACCCTAGTAATAGACAAAGAATTCCTGTCAGTTTTATAAAATTATCTAAGCCTGGTTAAAAAGATAATTTTCCATGATTTGTAATTTCTACTTTAGAGTTTGAAATCACATTTTGACATCGAAATTAGTTTATGAAGAACAGACATTTTAAACGAAAAAACAAAAAATAATAAGTTACATAGAAGGGAAAGTGTAGTAAATAATCATATGCAGTAGCCACTTGTATTTGCCTTCTTGTATAAGAAGTCTTAACTAATTGAAAATAAAAATCTATTTGGATTTAAGCGGCATTATAGCCAATATTTGAATTTTATTCAAACGTTAAACTTTTATTTGTTTTATTGTTTATTTTTAGGTTGTTCTAACTCCAATTGAAGTAGCGATTGAAGACATTCAGAAACGAACCGCTGAGTTATCTTTAGTTGTGCATCAAGAGCCTCCAGACCACAAAATACTTCAAATGGTCCTACAAGGCTGTATCGGTAAGTTGTTTAGACTGGTAATAATTCTATGTCTGAGACAAAAAAAAGAGTATTTGTCACTTATTAGGTTAAATCTGGTACCGGAACAATATTCAAACTAGGCTAAGGGTAAAAAACTTAGGAGTGAAGCAAGTTTTACAATTAACTTATCTCGATAAAAAAAATCGTAATATATGCTAAAATGTTCAGGATTTATGTCGACTTTATTTTATAATTTGATTTAAGCAACGAAAACTGCCCTTAACTATGATATGCGGTGCCTTGTCTCACCTATGATAATAATTGGTTCTGAACCTGAAGGAAAAGGGGTTATAAAAGAATGCTTTACATCACAAAAAGTCTCAAGCTTTTCTTTTTTGGCTATTCCTCCTGTGCTTCGGGACTACAAAAGGACTTCCTTCGAAATTTTTTTACAAGCTTGAAAACTCTTCAAGTAAGGGGCACTAGGAAATGATTGGCCCAAGCTCAGTGGCATTTTCTAGCCGGCATTATACTCCTCTACGTTTATGTTTTTCTATTGCGTTTTACTTTACAATTTATTCCGGTCTTTCGACATTTATTAAATCTGGAAGAATCCATGCATTTAAAACCAAGAATGTTGATATATTCTATCTGATGCCCGAAAAAAGATTGTTGCTTATCTGCTAAGATTTTTACTTCAGGAAAATGTGTATCAGAACATGCTGCCAGTCATTAAATCTTCATTTAGTGTGAGGTTTCAGTAACGTGTATTAAAGTAATGTCCCATCCCAATAAATTCTTAGTTGTAATCCAACTGTATGAGCTGTAATTCTTGCCTGAGTTTCAACCAATCACAGTGAAGATGGATGCGGCTGTCTCTTGCCTCCGAATGTTTTAAGTCACTAAATTACGTTTAGAAAAATAAACAATTATCAATCAATTTTGTAAGTACGAATATATTGTGCTTTAGTGATTCTTGATGCAACGGACAAAGTGGTTGGATGGATCCAAAAATCTGACGATGACTGGGGGCTTTTGAAACGAATTCGCTCCGATAGCTTGCCGGCATTTCCTACCTCGATTGTGCATCAAATAACCTGCTACTAACCTTGCTAAATTACCCTTTAACCATCATCCATGTGATCCGACTCTAGGCGCTTTGATGGTTTAAATACGTCCAGTCAATATCCCCAGCCCGACCACCTAAAATAGCCTTTGAAGGAAGAAAAGATGCCTCTCAGGAAATCGTTTTGCAGTACTTCTGAAAACTCTGAGGAACAAAGAGCCATAACGAAAATACTGCCATAATTTTATCGAAGAAGGAGCCCTGAATCAGCCAACCCGGCCTAGGTAAAGTAATTAAATATGTATGAAAACGCATTTGATGCTGTTTTTCGGACGTATGTTGAATCTAGCGTATTTGTAACCCAGGCTTAATTTGGAATTGTAATGAAACTTACCTTACCTTAGACCTTAGATCCTCCAGAGCCAGGAATGGCTCATAGGGCGTCCATGAAGCCTTGCCAGACATCTCGGAACTGAGCTGCAGCCGTGACATCCTCCCACTGTGGTTGAATAGACAGCTCCGCACTTCTCAGGTCCCGGTCGTACTGCTGTCGTAGGGTGTGTCTCTGTCGACCTCTTTTCCGCCTCCCCTCGGGGCGCCACTCATACATTTTTTTTTGGGAGTCGATCCTCTGGCACACGAAGGACGTGACCAATATACGTCCATCTCCCACGCATCAAGAGGTCAGTAACTAATGGCTGACCGGTTCGCCAACGGACTTCTATGTTGGTGACCTTTTCCTGCCACGATATGTTCAGGATCCTTCTAAGGCACATGTTCTCAAAAGCTAGGACACGTTTCTTCAGTTGGACGTTTAATTTCCAGCATTCGCTAGCATAGAAGAGGATGGACATCACATTGCTATTTAGGAGTCTGAGCTTTAAGCGCAGAGAGCATTTACTACTGCGCCAAACTGGTTTCAATTTATTAAAAGTCGATGTCGCCTGTCCAATTCTCCTCTTAATTTCATTAGCTATTTCACCATCATTTTCAATCCAGCTCCCAAGATACTTAAATTCTTTGACCTGGTCAATTGCTTTACCTGCATTTAGTATCAGCGGGGAGTCAGATGTGGCCATGCTCTTTGTCTTACTGACATTCACTGCAAGTCCCACTTTCTCGGCCTTTTCATCTATGGCGTCGAGTAGCAGCTGCAGTCGCTGTTTCGCTTCTTCGAGAAGAACAACGTCATCTGCGAAGTCCAGAATCTAGTTGAATCTAGTCAAAATGAAAATCTAATTAGTTTGAACTTATGTAACTAGTAGGATCAGCTAAATTAAATAGTCTAATAAAATGAAAATGATTTAATAATCCTAATTTTCGAATTTGAAAAAATAGAATAGGTAGATCAGATAAAATATAACAGATGTCCGATACATTCTGATGAGCGTCAACTTCCCGGACATCGTACTAGATGTGGGATAAGAAATTGACGTAAAATTCCAAAATTGTAGTTAAGAGAAATACTATTTTAAAAATACCAATTTAAAATTGGGCCTATTGAAGTTTATTGTTTAAACGGTACCACTTCACTACTAGTCAGAGCGCCAGATTCTCTATCTCGCTTATTTCGATTAGTACCCATGCCGGAAGGTACAAAAATGTTAAGGGTGGATCCCAGGGTAGTCGACCATGCTGAAAACGAATATCATAGGGCGCATGTTCGCCGTTGGGAAGTTTCTGAGATATAGACCAAAAACACCAAATTTGGCCTATAATGGGGTTCGACGATTCTTTTTTTTTTTTTTTTTTTTTTACAGATAAGATTGGTCAAATCCAGCGTATTCTTACATCAGTCGAAAGAAGAGATTTGGGGCTACACGAATATTATTTTTATTTTGTAAAAAAAAAAAAAATAAATAATAGTACACTTTTTACTGCAGTTCTAAAAAAAATCAGATTTTTGTCAACAAATTTTAACAGAAAAACTAAAAAATCGACATTTTTTCAAGATAAAGTAATTTTTTTATATTAAAAAAGAAAGCCTGTTTAATTCCAAACACATTGAGCTAAGAAAGAAAGATTAAATTATTGTGTCTGAGGGGTCTGAAACTTTTTTAGAGAGTGTACCTGATAATAGGAATTTTGTTTAGTAACCTGCTATCTAGCGGGAAGTATTTTTTTTTTTCATCACATGACAGCAGGTAGAATTAATCATTCCTGGACAGATGACGTGTTTTACATGCCTTTCCTTCATGAAGCACCAAACAACCATGCAACAGTCGAAAAATCTCTGCGAACGTTCATGGCGATAAGTAAAGTTGTCGGATGTGACGATACGGTGGTCACGCAAGATCTCTTCATTTATGAGCTAGCACAGGGAGTGAAAAGTAAATACCCGGATGACTTCAAAAACGTAATCCTATGGATGTTAGGCTTCCACCTCCTGCTAAACTATCTCAAGGCAGTTGGTAAGATAATGGACAGCTCCGGACTCAAAGATATTATAGTGCAGGCAAAGCTGCTGCATCCTGGTACTTGCGAAAAGGTATTTCAAGGGAAAGACTACTACCAAGCTACCAATGCCTACTGCATACTGTACGAGATCTTGCTAGCCCTCTACTGGGAGTCCTTGTAAGAGTACTACTCCGAAGCACAAGAAGACTTATCCCGTCTGGACCAGCTGGGTAGTGCCTTTGAATTATTCAGGACTTCATTGGCAAACAATGCTGACGCTCGAACTGCACTTCAGGAGGCAAACGATACCTTAATCACTTTGGCTCCCATAATGAATGCCTTCGACACCCTGCGAAATGCGGCGCCCACGTTTGCTTTCTGGTGGCAGTTCTTGAAAATACTTGAAATAGCGATGCAATTCATTCATGCTGAACGAGACTGTGACTGGGAGTCTCGTTTGACTACAACTGCTTAGATGTTGCCATACTTGGCGGCGGCTGACCATCCTCAGTACACAAGATGATTCACACAGTACCCATCAGACATGCAAAGTTTACCACAAACCTTTCCTGATGTACACAGGAAGTTCATGAAAGGATACTTCGCAGCAAAGAGAACGCTCACCATGTTCACAGCCACCTGGTCCGATCAATTACTGGAATGTACAGTGAACAAGGATGCAAAGACGACGGCCGGAGTAATAGGAGAATAAATGGATGAAAGACAGACTGAAGCTTGGATTCTTACCTTACCGATTTCCGCTGCCATCAGCAATGGTTTCCTGCAAGTAGTCAACGTATCCACAGAGACATTGAAACATCACGAAGACAATCAGTCGACGACGACGCGATTACAACTTCCGCGAGATAGAGTTCGGGACATTTTCACTACATGTGGCAATCCATTCAGCAGAACGGACTTCGACCTAATGAATATTGTGACGTCAAAAGTTGTGGACGATGAGAAGATTGTTTGTGATATTACTTGCGTAGCCGCAAGAGGAAAAGAGGTGGTTGAGGACTTTCTGTGCAACAGGAAATAAGAAGTGAAAAAGGTTGCACTCCGAACTTTCCCTTAAGAGAGAAAAACTCAGAAAGTGAAGGGTATCCCTAGAACCGATCTCCTGAGCTCTGAAGTAACAGCCTTGAAGAGAGTCATTACTGCTCAGCTGAGCTACGGCGAAGAAAAGGAGAAAGCAGTTGCAAAGATCCTCACGAAAGAGATTCTTTCTTTCCCTCCATCCATTTTTGAACATCTTCCTCAACAATCAACCAAGACATCCCTTGGCCGGAAAATGAGGATGGGGAACAAATCTGTGCTGTTGAACTGGCTAAGAAAAAAAGGAGGACTTGCAGCTTGGCCAGCGACTTTGAAATCCAAAGAAACAACATCAGCTACAGTACACATCATTGACTTAATGTCCAAGATAAGGTCATATTGGCCTTCCAGGTTTGAAACAGTCAAACCCTTCGCGGAAAGATTGCTTCTATTGTTGTTGAATGATCTTCCAGTGGGTATTCCTGAAGTCCACATTGTCGCAGATCGGTACGATGGGCTGTTTGGGAAGCTCACGGACACCGGTGAGTCGATCTCCTTGAAATCAGCATGCAGACTCCGACGAGGGAAAGGGAAAAACCTCTAGATTTCCGCTCTTAGCACAATTGAAGAATGGGATGCCGTACTTGCAAGCTCAGCGTCTAAAAGCCGGCTCCTCGAAATTTCTTATGAAACCTGGGAGCAGATGGGTGATCAGCTTCCGAACGCACTCAACCTTTTTCTCTCAGGTGGGTTCAAGGAGTTATTACGAGGAATGCTTGTCCTCCAGCCACGAAGATACTGACCAAGGCCTTATGACACATGCCAAGTACGCTAGCCGTTACGCTTGTAGCATCGTTGTGCATGCCAACGACACAAACGTGGCAGAAGCCTGTGTTTATTTTTTTTGAAGAGCTTCAAGCTGAGGGACTGAACGAACTTTTCTCGAAGTTCCCGACTTACATTATCCCAGTACACGAGCTGGTGGATGGAGTGCACTTGTCCAAAGAGGAGCAGATTATGTTACCGTTCTTGCACCGTCTCTCAGGGTGTGACACAACGAACTTTTTCTTCGGCGTCGGGAAAGCTTCTTTCTTAAACACCGTGGCATCTCCAACTTTTGCCTCAAAAATGGTGTCTGTGACGGAGCAGATTAAGGATGCAGAAGCGAAGCTTTCAGTCGACGCGTTTAGAGAAGTTTCTGACCTTGCAAAATCCCTGGTCATTGAAATGTACGGTAAACAGGCCGGATTCAATTCACTGGCCAGTGTAAGGGCTTACATTTGGTGCCAGAAACAAGATGTGAGAAGACTGCCACCTTCTGACGACGCCTTCAAGCCTTGCATACGAAGAGCCATATTCGCTACATGGATAATCTTGTCGTCAGTACAGGTTCGGCCGAGCATTCCATATCCACTCCTCCATGGATGGAAGATGTCTGAAGGGGGAGTAGATGCGGTCGTCTCAATCTGTAAAGAAGCATCAAGTTTACTGCAGATGCAAAAGTGGAAGATGTAGGAAAGACTAGCTGCTCAAAAATGAAAGGATGCTGCAGCTTACGCTCCTGCCGTAGAACGAGTTGGGCATGCAGGGAGTCTGACCTTGCCCCATCTGAATTCTCGGAAGAAGAAAATGAGGAATATTTTTGAAAGCTTTATTTGATGCCTTTTACTTTTAATTACAACAGGTCCCTAATCAGTTACTTACGGGCAGGCCGAGTAAGACAGTTCCAGTGGGCCGACTGAATCCATCTGTGAAGTAGAATTATTTCATGTAGTAAATAGCTCAGTCGTATCAGTGGCAAATCAGGTCCCAAAAAGGTAATTGCAGGCCCCTTAGTACACCAGGAAACATATTCGTCCATTCCAAAATAAACACTCTTTTTAGTCAACATTTTTTTTTAAACCTGTTTTTATTTTTAAGTAAAAGTTAGAAATTTTGAACAGTTAGAAACTTTGAAGTATTCCTACCCTTTGAAGAAAAAATAAACTATGTCCATTTTCACGATACGGCTAGTGATCATTTCAGTGACACTACAAAAAAAATTCGCAGACCTTTTAATAATAATAATAATTTATATTTTTTTTTAGCTCAAATTGTAGGGAATTGAATGAACTTTCTTTGACATATTAGTCGAATTTTACATCACTTATTTTGAAACTGCAGTAAATAGAGAAAAAATTGTGTTTTTTTTTCTATTTAAAAATAATATTCTTGTAGATGTTGATCTCCTCTTTCGACTGATATAACATTACGCCGGATTCCTCAACCCAATAACTTGAAAAAAATCCTGAATAGTCACACTTAGTTATAGGCTAAATTTGGCGTTTTTGGCCTATATCTCAGAAACGCCCCAACGGCGAACATGCGCCCTACGATATTCGTTTTCAGCATGGTCGACTACGATAGGACCCGTCCTCAGCATTTGTGTACCTTCCGGGGTGGATGGGTGCACGATACAGAATCTGGCGCCCTGACTATACGGTGTTTTTGAGAAGGACCAGTTTGCATTGATTGTAAGTATTGTTTATTTCAGAGTGTTTTTTCTGTAAATCATATTAGAGTCACTTTCATTTTGCATTATTTGTGTAATACATATAATCAAGAGATAACCTAGATTCTTCTCGTTCAGGACTCAGTAAAACTTTTGCCAAATCGCAACTATCGTAGTTTACCCCTTGCTAGTCGGGTTTTCGAAATCAGCAAGCTATGAGCACTAGATCTGGTCAGTCGAGAGAATTTGAATATACCGTGACCGATATACGTAGTACCAGTTCGATACACACCCAGTCAGACCGATAGCTTCTGAGAAAGAAGGTGACGCAGCTAAAGTGGGGTCAATAGGATCGCCCTTAAAAAACGTGGGTACTAAGGAATCATAATATTCTGCGGTAAAGATTTGCATTTTTAAAATGTTTTCCAGAAAATTTTAGTTGGCTAGCTTTAATTCGCCTAAAAATTTACACAATTATCTGAAAAGAGGCTTTAAATAGCAGCTGTGCCAAAAGGTAAAGCTATGGAAGCTGTATAAACCCCCAATATATATTGATTTCAGGCACTACAGTGAATCAAGGACCTATGGAAGTAGCACATGTTTTCTTGGGTGATTGTTTTGATGGAAATCGATCACCAACTAAACACCAGACAAAACTTCGTCTCTGCTTTAAGGAGTTTACAAGAAAGTAAGTTTTTGCTCATACACCCAGCATTTATTAAATATTTGGTTCCTAGTATCCTTATCATACGTAAATAGTTTGGGGAAAGTGAGCATTTTATGAGTGTTCAAGGGCATAAAGCTCTTCAGAAAAGTGGTTATAATAGGATACATATAGATCATTATTTAAACCAGATGGGAAGCACCGTCAAGAAAAATAAAACCCATAAAATCCTTAAAACCATGACAACAGTAAAGTACTAGAGCTATCTAATGCTAGAAGAAGCATTTTTTTTTCCTTGATATCTCAGTTTTGGCAACACGATGGAGTGCGTCTTTTGTTTTATTCTGTTAACGAAAACCTATATTTTCTATTATATATAATGTGGAGGCATCTGTGAGCAAGGTTTCAGATGAAAGGAATGAAACAAAAATATAAAACAAAATTTAGTTTTCCCAGGTGCATAAACAGAATGATTTACCATTCTAGTCCCTGGTAAGTGAGTAATTCGCCTAGTATCACATTCACCTGCAGATATGATAAGGATCTGGCAGAGGAGCCTGTTGGTCGATCGGGAAAAACACTGATAGTACGACAAGAAATGCTTGCTTCGCATCATGTTTCAATTCCCTGTTTTATGACATCATATTATATCATATTATCATCTTACATCATATCACATGACATCTTCAGATTAGTGAATGGTTGGAAATTACGAATACTTTCCAGCCATATAAAGTGACACTTTGATCTAGTTTGCATTACCTGGTAGAAAATTCGCTCCCTTTTCAACGTCCGACTAAACATTCCAAGTTATGTTGTCATCCATGCCGGAGTGTTTCAGTCAAAATGCCCAGCCATGCTAAATAATACAAATAACATTTCTATTTTTGTAAAGCTGACCGTAAGGGCCAGTAATACATTATTAGACCGTAAAGGATTACCGTAAGGAGAAAGGTTGCTGGGGAGCGTACACAACTTTTCGGGGGCGCACAGGCCACCTTGAGTGGACGGTGGAGCAACTTTGAAATAGTGGACGGTAACTCTCATTTGATTTCACATGTCGTCACATTCAATCTTGGATGATGCCAGATATTCCACTCAAATAAATAATACAAATTCCACTGTGTTTATTCAGTTTTGAATTTTATGCCAATTAATAGTATATTTCCCCTTGATTTTTCTGTAAATTAATTAAAAAAAACTTCCCGAAAAGAAGTTTTTCAAAGAAAAGCAAAGGCCAAATTAAACTTAAGAAATATAAAACCTATAATGACTGAAACTCAAAACGACCAGAAATTATTATTAAAGAATAAATGAAACCTAAAACAAACCAAATTAAATAAACAATCATAGCAAAAAAAA
>JAQQPU010001632.1:0-26576 GCA_029168905.1 Artemia sp. Kazakhstan ARC1039 | reverse complement strand
GTGCCCCACCCGGCACCCTAGTACCAGTTTCAAACTCCAATCTTTCCTCACTCATGCCATGCCCCCCCCCCCTTCCCGACAAAAAGAAATCTGAAAAGTTCAACTCGATTCCAAGGCTTGAGACAAAACAGGGTTGACGAACCAAAATTCCGTATAATATTCATCATCGTTTTATTCAGGTAAGGTTTTGTGGTCTTTTTAAAAACGGAACATTTTGTGTGCTAATTTACGTATAGGTTCTAAGGCGATAAAGAAACTTCTTCTTTTTTTCTTAAAAATTGTTTTGTAGGGTTCTGTTTTCTGTTACGAAACATCGAATTGCTAGGCTGGTTTTTTATTCGTAGTACCCAAATTTTTAGTTGGCGAGACCTTTAGAAATCAAGCTTGAAACGAACAAAAATCACTACAAACAAGAGTTTGGGTATCGCCTCCTTCTCTCACTGTAAAAGTCTAAAACCTATGCGTCATTAGCGCTTTACTGAAAACCAATTATATTACAAATATTTTCTTTTGTACGTAATATTGAAAATAAACATTAAAATTATAGTAAAGTTTTGAACTGATGAGCTTTCAGCAGTTAATATCATTATACATCAAATGTTCAGTTTAATTTATTAGTTCTTTCTAAAATTGGATACTGCCCCCTTCCTTAACTGTAACAGCCAAAAGTCTACTGCGTCATTGCCGCTTCACTGAAAACGAACTTTATTACAAATATTTTCTTTTCCAGTTCTTACAGCATTGAAAATATAAATAAGATTACAGTGAAGTAAACTCTCGAACTGATGAATTTTTCCACAATTAAGATCATTATATATCAAATATTCAATTTGATATTGTTTATACTTTCCAAGACTGTTCAAGACACATATAGTTTTCAGTAAAGCGCCAATGACGCAGTAGGTTTTACACTTTTACAGTGAGAAAAGGAGGCGATACCCAAACTCTTGTTTGCAGTGATTTTGTTCGTTTCAAGCTTGATTTGTATATTCAATTTTCGTTTTAAGATTTATTTATTCATTTACATTAATATATATTGTATGTTTGTTTGCATTGATTGTTTATTTAATTTCTGCTCGTTTCGAGTTTCATTTATGCTTCAATGACAATGCTTTTTTTTTTTTTTCGTTTTAAGCTTGATTTTCGTGTTCAATCTAAGCATTACTCGCTTTAAGATCTATTTATTCAATTATATTTTACTTGTTGTATGTTTTTTGCTATGATTGTTTATTTAATTTCTGTTCGTTTTGTGTTTCATTTATTTTTTAATAGTAATTTCTAGTCGTTTTGAGTTTGAATTTTAACCGGTATTTGTATCTGCTGATCTTAAGTTTAAAATTGCCTTTACTTTTCTTTGAAAAAACTTATTTTTCAGAATGTTTTTTTAATTAATTTTTGTTCGTTTTTGATTGCAAAAAGTTTCAAGTTTTTAAAAATTCCTTATTTCAAAATCAAATTTTTTTTTAATCAAATGTTCATCAAAGTATCAAAACTGGTATCAAAGTAACAATGTCATAGTGAAAAAATAGGCTTGTGTCAACCTCGAACTTTTTATTATCTGATCTTTGAACTATATTTAACAAAATGGCTATCTCACAGTTTTTATCAGATGTGTTTGGGGAAAAAATGGCGTTGGGGGGGGGGCTAATTGCCCATCGATCTCTTTTGACTCTTTAAAAATGAACCTAGAACTTTCCATTTTCAATCAATTGAGCCCTCTCTGAAGTTTATACGAGCATCCCTTCTATAAGAGCATATATACCCCCAGGCACTTACAGCATATATACCTGCCAGGCACTTACAGAGCCCAGGGACAGGCACTTACAGTGCCTGTCCCTGGGCTCTGGGGGGTTGTCTCGACCCCGGAGTTGTAATATCTGATGTTTGAACTATTTTTAACAAAATGGTCACGTCAAATTTTTTATTAGATGGGTTTGGGGAAGAAAAGGGCGTGGAGGGGGGAGGGGCTAGTTACCCTCCCACCTTTTTTTACTCTGAGACAGTGAACTAGAACTTTTAATTTCCATTCAAATGAGCCCTCTCTGAAGTTTATACGAGCATCCCTTTCATAAGAACCATATACGGCCCCAGGACATAGCTTACAATGCCTGACTAGTCCAGTAAATCCACGGAAAAAATTGACGATCTGGGACAAAATGGTAATATAAATGATTTTTACACTGTTTTATTGAGAAAACAATTCTGCACAACATACCAAAAGTCTCCAAGAATCTCCTTGGTGGAACATGGTGAAAAACGGGGGGAAAGGGGAAAATCCAGGGGAAAACTCGAAAATCTACAATCGGTAGTTTTTGATGCTGAGAATGGCATTCTTGATGCTCTTGGGTCCAAGAAGTTCGAATAGGCGTTTTTTTATTGCTGTGGAATAAGTCGTTCCCCCATTTTCCCACTTACAGGGGGAAAAGAGGGGGTAAATAAAGATTCTATACAACAGTCTGCAAGACTTGTTTTCTGGGGTTTACAAGTGCGAGATGAATGAATATGTTACTTTGATTTCTCTGTCATTAGCCTTTCCCCCCGTTTCCCAGTTACTAGATAAAAAGGGGGGGAGGAATCAAGATATCCTCTAAAGAGAAAAGATAGTCAGACGGCTCTACAGAATTTGGAGAGGAGACAAAGGTCTGTCAACTCGGTTTTAAAATCCTCTAACACCGCTTTGAAGAAAGTTTAATATTCTATATTATTATCCCTGGTGCTTTTCTTTTCCTCTTGGCTGGAGATTCACTACCTACTGGTAGGTTCAATCGGTCAAGCAATAATGCAGGCTTGCCGTCCCCAATCATTGCTCGCTCCTTTACAAGCATACCTTGGAGTCGAGCTACACCAGCAATCTGGTTCACGTTTTCTCATCGACCAGCTGAAAAGTTTTTCTACTTCTTACTCTGAAGTGTTTCGATTCGAGCGTTCTGCCGCAGTAACTCATGGTACAGAATGTCCAGGGATGACTTCTAAAACTTTCATCCAGTTCATTGGCGACAATGTCGACCACAACATTTGCACTATCGACGGAAAAGGTACTTTCCATGGGATGGGCATGCTAGCTGCTGCCACACCAAGGCTACCCAAATTTCAAATCATAACCTGACGTAGATTATGAGTTTTATTACTGATGACGGTCACTGTATATGAGACCGAAATATCTGGTATTTTTTGTGGATTTTCTATACACTGTCTATTAAAAAGGATTTTATCCCTATTTTGAACTTTTATTTTATCAAATCATAATCCCAAGAGCAGTTGTAAACCTTGAAATACTCTAGTAACTTGGACAAATGCCTTTCTTCTTCTACAACAGAAGCCAACAGGAGAACATTCTTGTGTACAAACCCATCCCGACCATCACCTTCGACGACAAGATCGATGGCATTGACCTACAATGGCATGCAAGCTGGATACATGACACGAAACGGGTCGGATGAAGTGGATTTATGCAAGCAATTCACCATGGGTCATACAAAGGTGCTTCGTCGATTGTTTTTCTGCCTATGATTGACTATAATCCCTCTGATCTTTCTTGTGTATACACGACCTTACGTTTTATCTCCGATAAAGCCCGCCAGCACATAATGGTACCAGTTGTTACTTTCGACCAACCTTTGTACATGGAAAGCGGTGAACATCATCAATGTTGAGCCTGCTGATAGTCATCTCATGGCAGCATTTTCAGTGATCGGTGGTCTCCATTGCTGTAAGAGCTTTCTTGGAGCGATCGGGCACTTGATGATGGAAAAAGGAATAAAAGAGGTGATCGAATGCTTATATGCCAGTAACACCATTAAGCATATCCGTAGCGTTAAGGCTGTTTCAAGAGCTATGAGAGCGCACGATATTACAGATTCAGCATTGCTGATCACTCATTTTCAAATCATATTGCTTCGACTGCACAGATGACATACGTGCGAGTCATCAAGACTTTGCAGAACCTTCGGCAATATGTATAGCTCTACTGAATGGGGAAGTAACTCTTGAAGACGTATCCAACGCAGACGTAGTACTTCGAATCCAAACGCGAATGACGGAGATTCAAGACACGCTGCAGAACGACAGGACTGCAAAAATATGGCTTCAGTATTCATAAATGTTCGGAGAGCTTAAGAAGACCATTAGGGCAGAACGGACCGGAAACTGGGTGCAGTATCTTCAAGCACTCCCTGAGATGCTCACTTACTTTGCAGCTGCAGGCCATAACCTGTATACGAAATCGGTGAGAATTTCTTCAGAAAATGGAAGAGCTTAAAGAAAGTATCCAGAAGCTGTATAAAGACGTCGCGGATGGGATATTTGTCATTCGAAGAAGCGATAGATTTTAGACTGGGCTCTCTCCCGACTTAGTAATTGAGCAAGTACTGATGAGGTCGCTGAAAACAAGCATGGGACTCGCGAGAGGAAATGGAAATGAGTGAGACGAAAAGGTTGATCTGGACAGTGTCAATGCCAGTGCAAGCTGAAATTAATGAGCTTATGCAGTCACTCTCTGTCGTTGAGTACGTCTCATCTGACCAGCACCTTTCCGCAAGACCAGCTCGGATAGAAAGAGATAGAAAGGACGTAAAGGATTTAGTAGCTTTTTTCTGCGCAGTCCTGTCCGTGCGACAACTGCACTCAATTGCGCAATATATCGAATGGTATGACAGCAGCAAGGGATGTTAACGCGGATGCAGCAAAGGCGATAGGAAAAGAAATTCTGAAGTCAATGGACGACGCCGATGCTGATCGCTACATCTTCAAGCGCAAAAGCAAAGTGATTACGATGGCCTATCAAGGCGACATTTCCAAAGCTGACGGAGAAGACATACACATTGACGCAAGTCTTCTGTTTCAACGTCTTGCAGCAGCGGCAACTACAGCCGGAAGGGATATAGAAGAAACTCAGATTGGAACTCTCCAGCTATCCTACTGCCCTTTTCGAATCGTCAAGCCTGCAGCGACAGCCAGATAAGGCAGAGCTAGCGAAAGCTATTTGGAAATTAGCAAAGGCAGAACCTGTGAAGGTCCTATCAAAAGAGCCGGAAAAATATGTGATCGATGGTGGATGGCCGCTCCAGTATATTCCATGGAAAACAGGGAACACTTTCGAACAGATATGCGACAGTTACGTTTCATTCGTGACACAGAAGTATTCAAATGCTTCTGTCGTCTTTGGTGGTTACACTTCAGGTCGATCTACCAAAGATGTCACCTAGGTTTGACGAACGAAAGGTATCCAGTGTCCGACCGTCGATTACACACTGAGTATGAAGCTGCAAAGGAAGAAGGAGGACTTCTTGCGGAATCCCAACAATAAGCAGAACATTATTCGACCTATTGGTAAGAAGCTTGTCCAAGCCCCCGCACTGTCCTTCATGCAGAGAGAGATGCGGACGTTCTGATTGTATTAACAGGTGTTAATGCGGCCAAGGAAAGGGTAACAGCAGTAGTCGGAAACGACACTGATTTATTGATCCTTCTCCTCCATCACCTGCCTCTGGAAGCCAGGGATCTCTACTTTGAAAACTGTACCAAGTCAAGAGCGCTGTCAATTAAATACTGGCACATCAACTTTATCAAGAGATCGCTTGAACAGGTTTGTCACTCTATTCTTGTTGACCATGCTTTATTTGGTTGCGACGCGACGTCCTGTTTGTTTGGGATAGGAAAGCAGGCTGTCCTGCCATTCCTGAAAAGCCATGAAGAATTTAGGAATAACTGTGAAGCATTCCTTAATCCACGCTCTACGAAGGAAGAAGTCCAGCAAGGCGGTGAAAATATTTTGCTGTGTTTCTACAAGGCTAAGAAAGCAGAGGGTCTCAGCAAAGCTAGGTACAGGGTTTTTCTTAAAAAACTGAACAGCTCAAAGACATGAATTTTTGTGAACCCAGAGAGACTTCCACCAACTCCTTCGGCTGTGAAATTTCATTCTTAGTGTCTTCTATCAGGTAATGGAATGGCGTAATATTGCGTCAGAACTCGACCCGAAAGACTGAGGTTGGCGGTTACGTGACGGACGCCTCACTCCGATCATGACAGACATCGGACCTACTCCGCCTCACCTGCTAAATGTGATTCGTTGCAGCTGCACGCGTTCTAACTGTGATAGCTCACGCTGTAGTTGCTAACAAAATGGATTGCCTTGTACACTTGCTTTCAAAGACTGCCAAGGGATTGCGTGTTCCAATAGAGATGTTTTTGTTGATAACGATGAAGAAGACGATGTTTAGTACAAATCCTTGATCTTATCCTTCTTAGTTCAATCAAAACGGTGTTTATCTTTTGCTTTGATTACCGAAGTTACCTGATTTGTTTCATTTTTTACATTTAGTTTTGTTTTATGTTTCTATTATACAGTCGAAGTAAATCTGCCCACATACTCCGAAGGTCCGATACATTGTCTCCCCTACGGTGAAAACGCTGCAGAAAAGTGAAATACGAATCTAATGGTGTGTTTTTTGTAAATCGTCGAGTCACAAAACTTTGGGGGAAAAATTTTGACCAGCCGTATCGCACAACTCGAGGATACTGTTTTGCCCCTCCCCTTCCCCGCTAAAGAGGGAAATTGAACCAAGTCAAGTGATAAAACAATGTGATAAAAAAGCTTTCTTTTTTCGAGTTCTCCGCGCAGAAAAAGAGCAGGCGTGAAATTCGAGCGCACAATAAATCTGCCCCTAAATTTTTTCCCCTTTCCCCTTGTTTTTTACCCTATTCCGCCAAGGGGAATTTTTGGGGACTTTTGATATGTTGTACAGAATTTTTTTTGTCTACAAGATGGTGTAAAAATCTTTTATATTGCAACCAGAGTTTCGTAGGTTTACTGGACTAGACCCCGGGCCCTGGAGGGTTGTGTCAACAACGGAGTTTTTGTTATCTGATCTTTGAACTATTTTTAACGGAATAATTATCTCGGCTTTTATATCGGATGCATTTGGGGGAAAAGAGGTGTGGGGGGATAGTTGCCCTCTGAAATGCCCCCATATCAGACTGATCTGCAAGTTATGCCCCCAGGGCATAACTTGCAACGCCTGCTCCTGGGCCTGGGGGGTTGTGTCGACACCGGAGTTTTGTTATCTGACATTTGAAAATTTTTTAACTTAATGGCTATCTCAAAATTGTTATCAGATTTTTATGGATTTATGGATTTTATGGATTTATTTTCGGATGGAATATTTTCTTTTATGGAAGGAATGCTCGTATAAACTTCAGAGAGGGCTCATTTGATTAAAAATTGTAAGTTCTAGTGCAGTTTTTAAGAGTCAAAAGAGATCAGACGGCAACTATCCTCCCACTCCCCTTCTCCCCCAAATGCATCCGATATAAATTTTGAGATAGCCATTTTCTTAAAAATAGTTCAAATGTCAGATAAAAATTTTGAGATAGCCATTAAGTTAAAAAATTTTCAAATGTCAGATAACAAAACTCCGGTGTCGACACAACCCCCCAGGCCCAGGAGCAGGCGTTGCAAGTTATGCCCTGGGGGCATAACTTGCAGATCAGTCTGATATGGGGGCATTTCAGAGGGCAACTATCCCCCCTCACCTCTTTTCCCCCAAATGCATCCGATATAAAAGCCGAGATAATTATTTCGTTATAAATAGTTCAAAGATCAGATAACAAAAGCTCCGTTGTCGACATAACCCTCCAGGGCCCGGGATCTAGTCCAATAAACCTACGAAACTCTGGTTGCAATATAAAAGATTTTTACACCATCTTGTAGACAAAAAAATTCTGTACAACATATCAAAAGTACCCAAAAATTCCCCTTGGCGGAATAGGGTAAAAAACAAGGGGAAAGAGGGGAAAATGAAAAAATTCAGGGGCAGATTTATTGTGTGCTCGAATTTCACGCCTGCTCTTTTTCTGCGCGAAGAACTTGAAAAAAAAGCTATATTGTTTTATCACTTGACTTGGTTCGATTTCCCTCTTTAGCGGGGAAGGGGGAAAATAGTATCCTCGAGTTGTGCGATACGGCTGGTCAAAATGTTGCCCCCAAGGTTTTGTGACTCGACGATTTAAAAAAAAACATGCCATTAGATTCGTATCTTACTTTTCTGCAGTGTTTTCACCGTAGGGGAGACAATGCATCGGACCTTCGGAGTATGTGGGCAGATTTACTTCGACTGTATAATAGAAACATAAAACAAAACTAAATGTAAAAAATGGAACAAATCGGGTAACTTCGGTAATCAAAGCAAAAGATAAACGCGGTTTTGATTGAACTAAGAAGGATAAGATCAAGGATTTGTACTAAACATCGTCTTCTTCATCGTTATCAACAAAAACATCTCTATTGGAGCACGCAATCCCTTGGCAGTCTTTGCAAGCAAGTGTGCAAAACAATCCATTTTGCTAGCAACTACAGCGTGAGCTGTCACAGTTAGAACGCGTGCAGCTGCAACGAATCACATTTAGCAGGTGAGACGGAGTAGGTCCGATGTCTGTCATGATCGGAGTGAGGCGTCCGTCACGTAATCGCCAACCTCAGTTTTTTGGGTCGAGGTCTGACGCAGTATTACGCCATTCCATTACCTGATAGAAGACTCTATAAGAAAGAAATTTCACAGCCGATTGAGTTGGTGGAAGTCTCTCTGGGTTCACAAAATTTCATGTCTTTGAGCTGTTCAGTTTTTTAAGAAAAACCCTGTAACTAGCTTTGCTATGAGCCTTCTCTGAAGTCTTTACGAGCATTCCTTCCATAAGAACCATATATTCCCCCAGGGCATACCTTACAACAACTGCCCTCGGGCCCTGGGGGGTTGTGTCGACCCCGGAGTTTTCGCTATACGATCTTTGAACTAATTTTTCAAAATGGTTATCTCATAGTTCTTATCGGATGGGTTTGAGGAAAGTAAGGCGTGGAGGGGGGAGATAGTTGCCCTCTGACGTCTTTTGACTCTTAAAAAGTGAACTACAACTTTCTTGGGGGGGGGTGTCGACACTGGAGTTTTTGTTCTTTGATTTTTGAAGTATTTTTAACAAAATGGCTATCTCAAAATTTTTATCGGATGCGTTTGGGGAAAAAAGGGCTCGGGGGGGGGGCTGTTTACCCTTCGATCTGTTTTGACTCTTAAAAAGTGAACTAGAACTTTCAATTTCCAATCAAATGAGCCCTCTCTGAAGTTTATACGCGCATTCGTTCCATAAGAACCGTATATGCCCCCAGGGCATAACTTACAACGGCTGCCCCTGGGCCCTGGGGGCTAGTGTTGACACCGGAGTTTTGTTGTATGATCTTCGAACTATTTTTAACAAAATGGCTATCTCAAAATTTTTATCGGATGTATTTGGGAAAAGAAGGGCGTGGGGGTTGGGCTAATTGCCCTCCGATCACTTTGGACTCTAAAAAGGGCACTAGAAGTATACAACTCTCGATTTCCAATCGAATGACTCTTTGAAGTTTATGCGACAACTCCTTCCATATGAAGTGCCTCTGGGAAAAAATATATTAAATAAATAAATAGTAATAAAATATTGGAGCCGTGCGGCCTTTACTATAGGCCGTGCGGCCTATAGCGTTGCCTCTGATTTGTTGGAAAACCCTGGAACATCATTTGAGACAAGACCAATACGGGCAGTTAAAGGAAAGGTCAATGATAAATTATCTGAAATAATAATAATCCAGAAGGATGAAAAAAGATAGTTTACCCCTGCAATATCTAAATTATTCTTTGGCGTAGTTTATAACCAACGACCATGACGTCATTCATCCCCTTGTACACAAAAAAGAGGTTTTTCATTTAAAAATTGCTTATTTATTGAAGGCACTATTTGTAGCACTTTCACTTTAAATGATCCATTAAACGTCTTGCTAAGATATTCTGGTAGCCCATTAGCCATGGTAGGAAAAAGGAGACAATCAGTGCCAAAAAGTGAACATCCTTGCGGTTCAATGTGGAAAATTTTAATCCTCTTACAGAAGACTTTCGACCATGGTGATTCCAATAAAATACTTTTCCTTCTGATCAGATGGCATTTATGAGGTGTTCCAGGTGTTTAATCACCATAAATTTGTTTTCGCAATAAATTTTTGTTTTTAATATTAACGCGAAATAATAGTTACCGTTTCTGAATCAGTGTCTGGTGGCAATTTTTTTTCATTGGGTAGCTTTTAACAAACTTATTTTCAACTTTTAGTTACTATGGGCTATGGGTCGCCTCATAGCTATTCCTTCGTTGTTTGTTGGTGGCTTGTATACATATTGATTTAACTGTTACATAATTCCTCCTTAAGTCTTCAATATTAAGCATGTCGAAATTCGAAAACGCAAAATACCAAAAATATTTCCGTTAGGCCACTTATGGAAATCCAGTATTTAATTTAAGCTGTTTGGAATACGTTTTTTTTATTCTATTGAGTAAAATCCAGAATATTCATGAGCCGTGGTTCGTCAGACATATCCTTTATTCGACGTGAGATTTCAATTAGATATGATTAGATCATTATTAAACGCTATAAAAAAATCTTTTATTTGGGGATTAAAAAATTTAAAAAAAGAAAATAAAAGAAAGTCTTAAAAAAGACACAAGACCAAGAAACAATGTAAGAAGAAAAAAATTGACAAAAATCAGGTCGTCAATATTAGGGCTCCTGGTGGCGTCAGTGTCAGTGTCAGCAATGGCTGCAGCTTCTTTTGTTATAACAAAATAAGTGCAAATATACAATTGGGTGTCAACAATATATACATACAGTAGCATATAACTCCTAAAAATAGGGTCAGACCAAATCTGGGTTGCAGAGGTAGCTAGCAACCTAGTAAGAGAGGATCGTGTCTAATACTAAGAAATACAAAAGCCCATAACTCCTAAAAAATAGTGTCAGATTAAAACAAGAAGTTTACTATTAAAACCGCCTTGTCCGAATAACGAATATCTTTGGCTTGAATAACGAGGAAAATCTACTTGCTGGAAAATCCGGGTTGCAGCGGTAGCAGCAGCCTAGTAAGAGACGATCACGTCCAATACTAAGAAATATAATAACCCGTAACTTCTAAAAATAGATTCAGATCAAAACAAGAAGTACACTATTAGAACCGCCTTGTCCGAAACCTCTATATAGGAAACTTATCGTCCCTTGGCTTGAACTACAAGGGAAATATATTGGTTTGAAAATCAAGAAAAGTGGATGAAACCACGATATTCTGCATATACGGCTCTTTTTCTTTCTTGTTTCTTTTCCTCCTCAGAAAGCTTAGATAATTTCGGAGACCACACTGTTCGGATATAAACTATTGTTTTAAATTGTTTACGTTTTGTTTTACTATTGATGACGGTCACTGCATATGTGAAATATCTGGTATTTTTTGTGAATTTGTATCACTGTTTGTGAAACAATGTCTATTAAAAGGATTTTATCCCTATTTGAACTTTTATTTATCCTCAGAAAGCTTGGCACTGGAACATCGTAGAGAGTTATATAATGGCTCATTTTAAAGGAAATTTATGGGGTTAAAAACCTTTTGTAATTAAAAAAATTAATTCAAGTTCCTATCTGCAAAAATATGGAATTTTGTATTTTTTGCCAGAAGAAAGATCACGGGTGCTGTTTATTTGTTGTTTTTTGTTTTTTGTTGTTTTTTTTGTTCAGCAGGGGTGATCGTATCGACCCAGTAGTCCAAAAATGTTGCAAGAGGACTAGTTCGAACGGAAATTAAAAGTTCTTGTGCGCTTTAGTAATAAAAAAATTAAAATAGAATCACTTTACAAAAAAAAACTGCTTTGTTTGCCTTTTTTGTTTTTTACCAGGAGTGATCGTATCGACCCAGAGGCCCTAGAATTTTGCGAGAGGGCTTATTTGAACAGAAATTAAAAGTGCTAGTGCCTTTTTTAATCAAAAAACTAAAAAAATTAGAGCTAGAATCACTTTACAAAATAAACTGCATTTTTGATGTCTTTTCATACTGCAGTCTTTTCAAAAATATTTGATTTTTTAAGCAATCACAACCATATGTGAAGTAACAAGTGACGTAACGTAATATCTAACACCGATTGTGTACTAATAACCATATATGACGTAATGAGTGACGTTACGTAAAAATCGAAAAAATTAATTTTTATTTTAGTTTTCAGTTCACAATCGCTAAAGTTATAAACTGCTAAAATATTTTACATAAAGCATCGATATAGTTCATCATAAATGGTGTCAGTCGAATACTTATTAATAGAAGTATAGTACGTGATCGTCTCTTATTTGGCTGCGCGCTACCATTGCTAGTCCTAATTTTGTGAAAACGATGAAAAATGTTAAATTTTCATATATCGAAGAGTTTATTTCGAAGGGTTTATAAATGGAAAATCTGCCAACTGCAAAACTATTTCCATATATTTTAATAACGGTTTACAACAATTCAAAAAAAATAAGATTAAATATGAAAAGTTTGAGCCTTAGTTGAATTTTAGGTGTTATTTGTGATTTGATACACTAGTTTGTTACCACGAACTGTTTGAATTGGGTTGTATTTTAGATACAATTTTATATTATTTTTAATCTGAAATGGATTCAGTAATGTATTTGAAAGATTTAATTGAAAGATTTAATTTCAAAAGATTTGATTCTGATGGGTATTTTGATCTGTATGATCTACCTTACATTGAAAATTTTATCAAGATCTTTAATAAAATGTTTGGGTTGAAACTGGATGTTGCAAGTGGAACTGTCTCTGATAAAAGAAAGTTGCAATATCTGAGAGATAAAATTTATTTCTCTATTGGCAACTTTAAAAGCTTATGGCAGCTAAGTCAAAGCTTTCCGTTGTCGTTTCAAGATTTTGAAACTCTTCTGATGAGTGGTAAAGAGGGTCGTCTTGATCAAAATACAGTGTCTTATTTACTTTTTATTACTTCCAGAAGGTATAAAAAATATTGGAATTCGGTTGTGATTCATGCTGGTGAAGCAAGTGTTTTATTGAGAACTTTCGAATCAAAAAAATTACGGGACTCAGAATTAAGGGGTCTTATAGCAATTTTAACAGAAATGCCTGAAAAAACCGACTTAATTTTTCTCCCTCTACTTTATCGTGAACATTTTCTTTTAATAATATGTGATTTAAGAGAATGCAAGATATTTTTGTTAAATAGCTTGCCAAATATGACAATCAATGCATGCTATAAAGCGCTTTTCACTTTAACGCAGCTCTTGTCGCTAATTAAGAATACTTTGTTAGATCTTTCAGATATAAAGACACAGCCACAAGAAGATCCTAGCAGCTGTGGGATCTTTGTTATTCGATATGCAGAGGACTATATGCAGCAAAAAAATGAATTAGGAATGACTCTTACTTCTGATACTGGATTACGAAGTTATAGAATCAGATTAGCCTATAGGACACTCGAATATGCTCTGAAATGTCCTGAAAAGAAAAATTGTTGTTTTTTCTGCAGTGAAGAGCCTGTTGTTATTTGCAGAAACTGTAGACTAGCTTTCTGTAGTCAACATCCGGACTCTATTCTACCTCAAAGAACGTGTATAGTATGTCATCCATGTCATCGGTTGTGTGGATGTGTAATCAACGTAAATGACATAACTCGAGATTTAAGCCTCATTTAGATGGCTATTTTATAGCCCAAGGAAAGGTTATTTAGCTGTTGGCCCATGAAACTTTCTCAGATTGTTGTGTGTTTTCTAGCCATAAAATCAGATTTTATGTATGGATTTGAGGCTTTTGTATTTTGAAACCTTGGATCGAGACTATCTGTACTAAAGGTAAATGTAATATTCATACCCGGGCTAAACGAAAAAAATTATTTTTTTTTATTTATAGAGATTTTACCTATATTTATGCTATTAATTGGGCAAAGGGAGATTTAACTATGTGTTTCAACACGCTATGCTCCTGTTGGCTACTTTAATGACGGAAAGAAGCCACGTGACATAATATAGATATTACATTGAATAATTGTTTCCTAAATTTTTTATATTGAAAGCATGGATCCAGCGAGAATCACAATGAATCGCAAAAAATTTGATGCCCATTAAAATCTGCGGTTGGAAAACAAATCGAAAATACAATGGGGTTAAGGAACGGGTTATTTTAGCACCGCTCAAAAAAGAAGTAAATAAAATTAATACTAAGATTGTCGATCTCGGGGGAAAAAATGGAAAAGAAGTTGTCTTGGTATCTATGACACAATGCAAAATTATGCAAGATGATCATCGAATCTGAACAGTGAAAGCAAAAGGCATGGTAATGATAAACAAAATGAACCACAAATAATATTCGGCTAGAATACATGTGAAATCGAGCATCACAACGAATGACAAAAGAAATTGATATGAAATCTGCGGTTAGAAGAAAAGCGACTGCGAAAATAACATCTATTTTTAAGCGAAAATAACGCACAGTAGAATTTACGGTTAACAGGCAAGCGAGAGTAAGAATCCAACTGAATTGCAAACGAAAATAATGTACAGCAAAACTTGCTTTTGGAAGACAGGCGACAACAAGCAACGCAACAAATCACAAAAGAAAATGCTATACAACCAAATATATCGTTAGGAGACAAGCGGCAGCAAGAATCACGAAACGAATAGCCTATGGAAGTGATGCACAACAAAATATGCAATTAGAAGACATATGACAACGAGCATCATCAATCGAACAACCATTCAGAAAATAATCAATACTACACTGGAATGAAGGAAGGTGCTATTTTAATGCCGCTCAAAAACAAATTATCTGAAATTAATGCAGAGTTCGTCGATTGCCTCCCAGGTGTACAAATTTTATTAAAGCTTTCGGATAAACAAGGAAGAAGGACCTGAATTCATGCCAAAATTTCTCAATTTGGTTGAAACTTCTTATTTGCCACCCCATGACTTAAAACTACAGAATAACAAAACAATTATGATATCCCATTAAGAATAGTTAAGAATAAAGTAATTTAGATGGTGTTTGTAATGGAACGTGCCTGGCTGTTACTGTGTTGTGTAACGACGTAACTAAATAAAAAACAACTGCTGAGGGAAAACATGCAAAAGAATGGTTTTGGGTATCTATAAGGTCTTGTGATATTATAAAAGAATATGAATGAATCCGAACAGCTAAAGCACCAGGTATAGAAAAAATGTCTGAGGTAAGAATGAACGAAAATGAAGCACAATGGAGTCTGCGATTAGAAAACTTGCGACAACAAGCATCATAACGAATCTTACATGAATATACATATGCTACTACTACTGACAACAACTCTCTGCTGCATCAGGCTGCTTGAGGTTAGCACAGTTACGTGTGCTCCGCCTTCATTCCAATCTATTAAAATCCTCCCCTTAAAATATTCCCTTAATAGGAGTTTTCTGTGGAAGGTAAGATAAGATAAGATATTTATTTCAAAAAATGACTATCACAAGCCCCGAAGGGCCGAATTCGCATTTCGGGGTCATATAATAAAAAAAAAACAATATAGAAATAGCACAACAACTAAAAAAACTGGCTAAACAATGCCAAAAACAACAATATCAGAAAGGCAAAGCCGATTAGTCTAAAAAACAAAAAGTGCCAAATGTAAGGCAGTTAAAAAGGCACAAACTAAAACAAAACCCCCCAAAAAAATTGAGATAAAAATAGTGTTAAAAAGGTTTAAAAGAGAGTATATAAAAAGGGGAGGGAACGGAAGAACCAAACAGACACAAGCATGGGTATCACCAGTACAAAAAAAAAACTAGTGGTTTATTTGATCAGTAATGAAGGGGACAAAAGTTTTTTTCATATCTAGAGGTTAAACAACGGATGGAGGACAAGATAGGGACGGGTTCAGAAACAGTACGTGGCAGGCGGTGTCTGGATGCGGAGTGTCTTTTGGGGAAAATGTTTTCCGTGCGAGGGTTTATTATTGCATTTTTTGCAAAACGAAGGGGGGGGGTATATTTTCTACGAGGAGAAAAGCTTTCGAGTAAAACTCCATGGAAATGTTACACGGAGGGAGGAGGGGGATTTCTTGGAATGATTAGAAAAACGGTCAGAAATTATAAAAAAAAATGTATTTTCGGCTGAAAGTAAGAAACAACATAAAAACTTTAAACGAAAAGATATTATTCCGTATATAAAGGGGACTACCCCTTCCTTGACCATCACTTTTTACGCTCATGTTAGACTTTTTGCTCAATCCTTCAAGAAAGACTGACTAAACACAAAGGCTGTTGAACTTGAATGAGAAATGTTTATGAAGAACTTCAAGATTTTAGCATAAAAAATGAGGGTATTCCCTCATATACGGAACAATATCTGTTCATTCCAAGTTTTAATGTTGCTCCTTATTTTCAATAAAAAAAAAAAAAAAAAAAAATATTAATCTCATGACAAGACTGCTTAAAGTTTATGCAACTCCATGACATTGCCTAAGCCTTTTTGAACTAGGAAAAAGGAAGAAGCACGAAGACGAAGCAACACAGGAGGGAAGCATCATTAGCAATTACAGGCAACAGGTATCACAAAAGACATCGTGATCTTCCACATTTTACTTTGAGCAATTTATAATGACACGAATATTTGTTTGACATATCAAAAAGAGATATAGGTGTATTATCCTTTTGAATTATATTTATAATATATTATTAATTATAATTAATAAATTATTATGATTTATAATGGCAAGAACATTCATTGGAAATATTTTGAAGAGAAGTTGAATTATAGGTGATTATACCTTGCAACGGCCTTGCCATTATAAACCACTATGAAAATTCGAAAGCAGAAAATCAGATTCTCAGCTCGTGCTTATATAATATTCATTTTTGTTTTAGATAGATCTTATGTTTTAGTTGTGCAGAAGCATTACGGAAGAATAAGAACCTAATTGGGCAAGACCAACGTGATTATCAGAGAGAATTGGAGAGAAACTATCAGAGATTCCTAGAACAGATTACAACTGTTATTAATCCAAAGCTAAAATCGCCTTCAGATTCACTTTCGTTATCGACTTCATCTAGCTTTAGAAGCGATGCAAGCTCTGTTAGATCCAGAGGAAGAAGGTAGTATTTTACTTTATATTGAATGGAGCTAGAACTTTTAATTTCCGTTTGAATGAGCCCTCTCGCAAAATTCTAAGACCTCTGGGTCGATACGATCACCCCTGGTAAAAAAAAAAACAACAAACAAATAAACACGCATCCGTGATCTTTCTTCTTGCAAAAAACACCAAATTCCACATTTTTGCAGATAGGAGCTTGGAACCTCTACAGTTAGGTTTTCTGATACGCTAAAACTCATGTTGTGATTTTCATTAAGATTCTATGACTTATAAGGGGTGTTTTTCCCTTTTGTTGAAAATAGTGCAAATTTTCTAAAGCTCGTTACTTTTGATGGATATGAGTAAACTTGATGAAACTTATATATTTAAAATCAGCATAAAAATCCAATTCTTTTTATGTATCTATTGATATTAAAATTCCGTTTTTTTAGAGTTTCGGCTACTATTGAAAACCACGAACTGTTTGATTTTATTAATATTTAATTTTCTGTTGTTGTTCAAACTCCAGGATCTTTGGCCCACACATACTTATCTGTAAAAAAAAAAATACAAAACAGAGTTAGCTCTTTTTTGATAATGGAGGGGGGGGGGCAGGTTTTTTGGCCAAAATTATTTTATTATTCTTAATGTTTGGAAATTTAGTACTCCATTTCTTTCTCTTGAAAGGGGGAAGAAGTGCTTATCAGGCCTAAAGACAGAGAGAGATTTAGGCTACTATACAAAAATTAATATGAGCACTAGCAGTTACTCCGAGAAGTAAAAAATATGTCTGAGGGGGTGGCAAAAATACACTAAAATAATGCATGACAAAATAAATAATGAAACAGCTAATACAAATCGCACATCCTAATCGGCACCACATACCATACAACTAAACAATTTCGGCTTTAAATATAACCATACCCTAAGAGGCCATAATAACTTACTCAATTATTAATATACCCCCCCCCCCCCCCAACAAAAAATAAACTAAAATTTATGCTTACTTAAACTAAAATTTATACCAATATTTATAATAGCCTACTCTAATCAAGATGGTTCAACTTATAATCCCCCTGTGAAGCACAGAAAACGTTGACCGGATGGAAACGATCAATGAAGTAATTAACTCTGTAGAAGATCGAGTGTCATAATCGTATACAAAGGATCTCAAATTTGATAAGCTATCAGAATACGAAAGGTTTGTACCAGTTTGTCGCCTAAAAATTAACAAAAGTGTATGTAACTCTCGTAGACCAGAAGCTGTTAGTATCTTTATTCGCTCACAGAAGTTTCGTACCGAACACCGGGGTTGTAGGCCAACCAACGGTCGAACAGCGTTATTTTGTAGAACTCTTCCAGGCCGGACAATGGAAGCAAATGTACTGAGCAAAACGCTGCTTCAAAATAGTATATATGGATGGACAAGGGAAAATAAAGGAGGCGTATTACAAATGTTGGGGAAAATTCTCAAGGAAGTGTATTATTATGCTTAAAGTGCAACGAGGGCAACAAATTTTACAGAATAATTTTTAAATGGTACTTGTGTGATATAGCCCGGACCTAATGTTCTTCATTTAAGTAGAACCTGTTTCTCTGACGCTCAATCCCAATCCGGAAAGGCATAAGGCTTTTTTCAAGATTGTATAAAAATGAATATCATTTGATTTTTTAATTAAAGTCAATTTTGGTTAGCATAGGTATTATATTTCCATAATTTTGTTAATAAAGTATTATATTTTCTTCATATTTTGTGATATTTCATTAGGATTGGGTGTCAGAGAAACATGGTTCTACTTAGATGAAGAATATCAGGTCGGGGCTATATCATACCAGTACCTTTGATATTAAAGACCGTAATTCAAATAATGTTAATTAGCTGATGTAAGGAGTTTAATTACTAAACGATTCCACAGTACTAATGGTTTCTGGAGTAGGAATTGGATATGCTAAGCAGGTTAACTGTTTTGTTTTTTTCTTAAGATTGGAAACGTCAGTCGTTCAAAACAAATCAGTCGCTCAGAAATTATAATTGTAAGAAAACACTTCCAAACATCACATCGTCAAGGTCTCTTTGTATAAAATTAATTTATTCCTCTTCAGCATCTTGAACTTAGTCAAAAGTGCCTGTTCTTTTTCCCTTTTCTCTTTATCCTGAGGTTTTGAGGAGACACAAGTACCATGGTCGCAGATCTGCTTCTTAGCACAGATCAAGGAGTAAGCGGTCTCAACCGCAAAGTGATTTCAAAACTTCGTTTTGACAACTGAGACTGCGCAAAAAATGGGTTCGACACAAGCGGGTGAATTTGGAAATGAAACATGATGGAGAACATGAATGCGCAAGGCTCTGAATATTTCACGGAGCCAAGACCATTTTGAAGCTCTTTCAGTTTCCCCCGAAAAAGCTTTGGACTATTTAAGTAATGAGATGGCAAATTCATTGATTCAGCAGGGATTGATCACCACTGAGAGATTAATTCTTCTTAAGAATGTCGATTGACTAGGTTAGGAAACTTGACTAGTACAGGTACCAATTCTTCTTTGCCAGAGGCAGCCACAACCGAGTCTATAACATTCATTTTCTGAAAAACTTTAAAGATTGAACTACAGTTGAAGCGAGCATCAAACTCCTTTGCTAAGTTCACATCAAACTACAAACACACGACCAAACGCATGCACTTTTTGGCAGGAATATTGTTTATCAGTCCCATCAGCTTCCACGTTTGCTCCAACATAGATTCTTTTGAGAGGCTAAAAGTATTAAGCTTGGACGGGTCATACGTACCTAACGTAAATATAGGCTGTGTCGTACCTTTCAAATATAATTCTGTCTAGAAAAGGTGAGTACACTAAAATAAGACATAAATAACTTCAAACGAATGTTATGTTCGAGATAAACAAAATAAAACTAATTTTAAAATTTTCAGGTATTTTTTTAGTTTTAATTGAAGTTTCCTATTTAGGGGTATTGGACAAGGCGGTTCTAACAGTGTACTTCTTTTTTTGATCTGACTCTAGCTTCAGGAGTTATGGGCTATTTTGTTTTTTACTATGGGACGTGATCGTCTCTTACTAGGTTGCTAGCTACTGCTGCAACCCAGATTTTCAAGCAAGTAGATTTTAGTGCATCAAAGCTCAATAGGCCCACAAGTAATAAATTCCTATTTATAATTTACATGAACCTTATCTCATTCACGCAAAACCTGTAATCTTGCTAACCTGAATACAGGTGTTAATTAACTCCTATATCCTTATTTAACTCCTATATCCTCGGATCTCTGTCACTGCTGTACAGTCTTACATAATAGAGACAGATTGGTGATCAAACCATAATTTGAGCTCAAATATAGAATTTACAACTTCCTCTCTCTTTATGGAAAGCTCACATTTTGGTCTAATAGCTAAACTGACAAATCTACCTGCATAATTTTAATGAACTGTTTAAGGTTGCATTGCCATAGTTGGAATTGTTTCCCATAGGCCTACCTTACATATGACATAATCCTGATGACATCCGTATTTTACAACGATGAACGGTGAGAGTCTTAATTTTAATCCCTGCTATCGAAAAATTTGGCTGAATTTTGGAACAAACGTACTCAGTTTATGCCTGTTTGGGAAAATTGTACTGAATTTCCGACTTAAAGAAAATGCTCTACAGATCTATAGGTCGGAGGAAAATGTACTGAATCTGGTACAATTGTACTACCCATCGCAACAGTGATTGCAAGGCAAAAATTGGCTATTGCCTTTTTTCCATTACGTGTTGAAAATTGGCCAATTTTCATTAAGCTAGCCCTACCAGAAGACGGTAAATTTAATCAAGCAATTTTTGCCGAATTTTGCTTTGAAAATTTCTTTAAACAAAAGACTCCCTGGAGCATTTATCAAAAATAATACATTTATATTATTTTAACATAATAATGTAAAGCTTATATTTGAAGCCCTTTGTTGCTGGCGGGGGGAATGAATTTCTTAACTTCGACTGGAAACTAAAGCGAACCGAATGTTTGGTTACCTGAACGCACACTATTTCCCATCGGGTAACTTGAAGCATTGCTGGTGATGTGAAGCTAACTACTGTCTGAGCCTAGCTTTATGCAGATAGTTTCAAGCTAGAATCCATGAAGCACTCTTTTTTCATAAATTTGACAGTCTTAAATTATAATGTTTTACGGTGCATGCCAAGCGAAAATATTGGTGCCACGTTTTGAACACTTCTCAGGCCTGTTATTGGGATTACTTCAGACATGCATTTAGTGTTTCTTATTTTATATTCTTCTAGGACAGATTCGTGAGCACTGCCAAGCTTCAGAAGTTGGTCGTTAATCTAGAAACATGCAAGAGAAACTGTAACGTAGTTACATAGATGTGGATTATTGAATCTCTGCTTATCATTTTCTTTTATTTTGATTCATTTTGTAGTATTGTTTTTTTCGTCTTTATAGGCTGTTTACTAATTTTTTCAAAGAGCGTTTCATCTTCCATCATTTCACTCAATGTAAATATATTTTTTGTTTCCCCATTTTCTTTTTTGCTTTTTTTTAGTTTGTTTTCTTTTACGAGCCTCGTGCCGAACTTTTGGAAGCAGTATTATCTTCCCCTGTAACGCTTTCTTTGTTATATATCCATTTTATTTGTGTCTCTATTTTTCGATTTGTGTCTTTTTAAATCTTGAATGCTGAACTTATTAAAACATAAGACAGTAATTAAAGTCTTAGCGTGAATATTAGTCAGAAGGTTTTGCGGGGACAAGTTATGTTGGTTATACAGAATTTTTAAGCTAGAAATGCATGGAATTANGTTTAGGCCCTCTTTGAGGAAGGGAGATTAGAAGATTTTATTGGGGGGAGGGGATCAAAGACTCGGCAAAACATAACTAGGATTCAATTATTTGGGTAGAAGGATGAACTCTTCTGAACAATCTGAGGATAGGCTCCCACAGGGAGCCGGTGTTCCCCCGGAAAATCCCCGCCCCATGGAAATCTCCTCTGTATAAAATTCCCCCATACGCAAAACTGAGAAGCCCAAGAAATTACAAGATAGGTACCCCAAAATATCGATCAGTCACCCATTAAGTGCTACGAGCCTGAGAAAAATTTCCTGATTTACGAAAAATCCTAAAAGAGTATGATTTTGCGCCAAAGAATACCAAGTTGCCATCAATTGAAAACTCGGAAAATGCCAATTGATTTAAAAGTATCGAAAAACTAGGTATTGACCTTTCAGCTGCAGAGGAAGTAATGTCACATGGTGGTGTTCGTCAGTGAATAGTCACGTAGTCCGTACAAGACAAATTGCTGATATAGATATTTATCTTAAGCAAGATTTAACTCAGTTGATTTAAATGATTTTTTCATGATATTATGTTTGGTTTTGTATAATTGTACATGAGGTACTATAAAGAAGGAACTTTGGGTCATTTGTAAAGGCTGGTAGGGGGACCAGATGTCTAGAAGACCACATTTCAATGTCCTAACTGTCTAATTCTCCTTGCTACTACTACTAACAGCTCATCGTAGCACCAAGCCGCCTGAGGCCTACCCAGCTACGCACGCTCCTCCTCCATCCCAATCAATTCAAAGCCCCCCTCTTTACGTCATCCCAGGAAGTTCCCATCTCCCTTATATCTTTCTTTATGACATCCTCCCACCCCAACCGTGGACGACCTACTTTCTGTTTAGCCCTAGACGGTTGGCCAAAAAGAACAATTTTTTGCAATCTATCAGCGTTCATCCACAGAACGTTCCCTAGCCATCTCCACCTTTCTCTCATCTAGCGTTATGCAAAAACCGTCTAAGTCACATTTTCCAAATTTTACAGGAGAGCGATTTTTCTGGTTGAAAGCGTCTCCTGAATCCGATTATGAACGAAAGCTGCTGGGGAAAAATGATATATGTAAAAAAAAAACATCGAGGAATTAAAATTTTCCATTAGATTTCGCTAAAATGGAGTATATTTTGAGATAACGGACTTAATCGGTTTTTGCAAATTGAATTTTCTCAAAATCTTTAAAAGAACAAATTGCAAATTCAAGATAAGTCAACTTCGTTTATGTAAGAAATGGTAAAAAAAATTGTAAAACATGAGAATATTAGCTCATTCCTCTACATTTTCATTTTCGAGGTAATCCAACACTGTATTTTCATAAAGGAAATTTTTGTAGAAGGCATGATAGTCCTCAGGCACAAACGGCAGAAGTGACATCAAGTCGTCGTATTTCGCTTTGGAAATCGTCTTCCCATTGGGATACTTTGTCTTCATACCTGCAAATGAGATTTTCTGGGATCCTCCCTTTCTAAAATTCATTATTCTGAACGGTGCATCTTCATCTAGACAAGTTTTGAACTTGATGATGCCAAATTCTTTTTCGTACCTCAATCAACGGACAGCTAACCAAGAGAATGGCTGATTTTCGCTGTCCACTGTCCTTTTGACACATCTTTTCCTGAAAAATTCGTTTAAGTCAAACATTTCTGACTTCAGCATCTCATTGGCGGTCATGGGAATTTTTCCCCTCGCAAGACGTATTAAGTTCGTCCAGTCAGCTGGAACTCGGATTTCAAAGTCTGTATACTTTTTGGCCTTCTCATTCCTGGCATGATCGCTGTCGCACTTGAGGTGAGTATATCCGGGTTCGAGAAACTTTTGATCTATCAATTCAAAATTCTCCGAAGCAATTTTAGAAATGTAATACGAAAACATTCTGGTCACATACATATTTCGATTCTGAGAACCACATGTGTCTGAGTACAAGACTAGCCGTGTTATTCTTGACCGCAGTGCCTTCAGATGCTTAAACAGACAAGAGGCTACCTCAGAGGCTCCCTTGTCACCCATTCCTTCGTGCCAAAGTAATTGTATGACTTTCCCTCTTTCAAATTGCTTATTACGTGAATGGTAAGGTTGTAGGTCCACAGTTGCCTTTTGTAGAAAACTATTTTAGTCTGTACAAAGGGCGTAGGAAGACTGCTGAAGATCAAAAACCCACAACAGAGTGGAATGGTCGTTCTTTACAACCTCTTTGTATTTCTGTTTAGACTTGTACGCCGATCTATAGGCTGTCTCATGGGCATCAAGCTGAGCTTGTAAGACTCTTGGAATCTTCAGGATCAGCACAATTAATCTGTTGCTTAAGCTTCTCACACGTTCCACAGGAGTCCCTGACAGGAGGTTTAAATCCAAGATTGTATTCTTGATAGAAAACTTTCTTATACATTGCAATCGATTTTGCTGGCAACCCCTTTTCTGCAGCAAAATCTTTGTAAAGATCGTACATCTTCTGAAGGCTAACATTAGAAGAAAGATATTTCCTGGAAGTTTGTGACCTTCCATAGTGGGATTTATAAGCAGGAAATGATTCAATGTGCTGCTTTATGAGCTCAATATCAGCCGGGACTGATCTGTTGAAAGCTTGGCGTCTCTCAGGAGTGCTAATAATAGAGAACTTCCCATGTTTTCCTTGAACCGTTGCAAGCTCTGCTTTGGTTAGAGCAAAGACATACATAAAACAGGACATGCATATTTTAACTTTCTCCGATTCAACAGTCACATAATAATACCAGGCATAGTGCTCCTTGTTACTATCATCTTTTGTCTTCCTGGTTCGTTTCGGTCGAGTTCTGTTCATGCAGTTGAGAAGAAATTGCTGCTACTGTTTCTTTTCACATATAGCCCAGTACGATTCAAACAGACTGGCTTTCGATTCACTACCAAGTTTTTTCAGAACAGCTCAGCCTGCAACTTCTAAAAGCTTCATTCTGTTTTCTAGCAGGGTGAAGAATATTTTTGGCACTCATATATTCTTCGCCTTTGTATTTTCTTTCAGTCCGTTCTCTCCGTCTCATGTACTTCGCACTTCGGCCACGCTTTCGTCCGGAATGCGCTTCTTCCGAAGTAACTTCACTGTCTTGGTCAGGCAAAGAATCTGCCACTGGGTCTTCAACAATATTCCCTGACCCATGGGATGGGACATTCTGTTCTTGTTGGCTTGTATTCTTATTAATTTCACTAGGACTCTCTTCTGTTTGTTAAACACTTACTGACTGAGTTGTCTCGCCATCATAGTCCACTTCCTCAGCTGGCTGAAGGCTTTTCTGTACCTTTGGAGGATTAAGAACAAGAGCAACGGAGACTTCTTCGTCGCTGCTACTACTGGAAGGAACAAACTCAGAAATCATCGATTCTACAGAAGAAAGATCCTCCTCTGGGTCACTCTCCATCAAAATTTCGTCAATTGCATTTAGATCAGAAGGTTTCGAAAGATCAAGTTTTTGCCTGGTTCTGCGATCCATATTGCCTGGAAAAAAGGTATTTTTGAAAACTAGTTTAAAGCCTTTTAAGAGTATCAAGCATCTTTCAGTTCTGTCACAACACTCTCCTAACCAAATGAGCTTAAATGTACACTTTTACATCCGTGTAATCAGTTCTCCAATTTGTCCAATGAGCCCACAAATACTTAAATAAATGTAAAACTAGCTTTTTCTCCTGTTGTTGTAGAAAGAATACGCTATTTTTTTGTTTTCTATTTGGGTGGATAATGTGAATTGCGGATGCATTGCCCGGCAAAAGACAAAACATATGTATTTGTAGCTGCAATTCTGGTTTTATTAATTCTAAAAAATAATCTTTTTCTGTAGATGAACAGTAACTGGAATAACATTTCCTTGCCTCTTTTTGAGATCAGAAAGAACACTTTTAGAATCACAGAAGATAGAAAAGGAACCTGATCCAGCTTCCAGCATAGCATCCAGAGCTTTCTGGACAGCAAGGCATTCCGCATGGAAAATCGAGAATCCATCTGAAACTCTAATCCCAATTGATGAACCATTCCATTCAGAAAAAATGCCTATGGAAGCCCTTCCATCATTGGAAACTGATCGATTAGTAAAAATCTTTTTCCAACTGCAAAATTCTGCCATTTTAGCTAATGTTAGTTGACGAAGGATTTGAGTGTTCATCATAGTCTTAGGACAATCCATGCCAGGGATATTAGTGTCTATGACATTATCAATACTATTGGGAGGGTTGGAGGAGGTCTGAGACTTGCAACAAAATATTAGATTTTCAGGAACACCAATACTATCCAGTAAGGAGCTCAACTTGACAATGGCTGGGCTACTATATGTCTTCCAATTTTCACATGAGAATGATAAATTTGCAAAAAAGTACTTGAAAAACGGGGTGGTTATGATTTTGTTAACTTTCATAAAGTAATTAGAGGATAATTTCAAGAACCTTTCTTCTAAAGAAGGGATATTCACCTTCTTATACAGTGCTGCAGTGGGTGTACTTTTAAGAGCACAGTGATAAGTCTCAGACTCTAATGTACTAATAATTCTATTTTAGAAAGTATTTTCTTGAAGCTGAGAAGTACACAGGAAGACAATATTCAATCTTTCCATATATTATGGAAATGAGTAGTTTTCGAAGCCCATCTCGGCTGGCACCCCACTTTTGCCCTGCAACAGCACGCATAAAATTCAGCCGTTTTTCAAGTGCATTAGTCAGATAAGAAATATGAACATTCCAATTTAACTTATTATCGAGCCAAACTCCAAGGAACTTCACATTCCTGTCAAAGTGAATGAACTGATTATACAGAGTCAAACTGGTTGAGGGACAATCTTGCCTATGGTTACTTT
>JAQQPU010001631.1:32045-78418 GCA_029168905.1 Artemia sp. Kazakhstan ARC1039 | reverse complement strand
ATTGGTCTCAATCAGGAACCCTTATCGCTATCTAAATTCACATAGTGCAAAGATTTTCAAACGGAGGTTTTTATTGTTTAAAGTTCAGGAAACATCTGCCCATTTCATACGAAAACATTGATTGAAAACGAAACTAGTCTTATCCAGTGTGGCCAGATTGGCTTATTTTACGCCAAACTGGCTTATTTTGTTGGCGACTGGCGTGAAAATTTTTGGGACTGGCTTGTGGCTTAAAACTTGGCTATTTTTATTTTGAGCTGGCTTATTTCTTGGCGTGATTTACTTTTTCGGGAAGAATTTATATTTTTTGACAATTCATCCGATTTTCGAAAGAACGAATGCTCACGAAAGGTCAAAATAACGTTTTAACTCTATGGTCAAAATACGAATCTATAACCGCGGCACTGCGGTGAAGTTTTCAAATCCTAAGGGACACGTGGCTTCGTAACAACAGCATAAAAAGCATTAGCCATTAAGTCATGGGGTCGAACTACAGCTGAAGGTACAGTATATTAGCTGTTACTTATTAGTATAGAATAACACCAGGAATCAAACTCATAACAGGCAAGTCTGTAACATCTACAGATCCTGTTTAACTGTTTAGTTCATGTGAGTCGTCATGTACACTCTAGCTATTTTCTGTGGTTTGTATCTCTGTACAAACAGATTGGGTACACAGCCTAGCTGACTGGTTACACATCCCAATGCATTGGGTACTGCCTCCAATATATTGGGTACCCCCATACCCGTTTTCACTTTTTGTCTAGGCCTATTCTGAGAAAAAACATTTATTTATATTTGAGGTTTTCTTTGCATCACTTCAGTTTAAATATGCTCAAAGGAAGAAGCAAATTGGTCATTGCTTTTCTCAGAATACATGCAAAAGTGAAAATTGTTATGGGGCAGTTGGGGATATTAATTGTTTTATGTACTACCATCAACATAATGAGCTACTTCACCCCTGCAGTAGTACACCACAGGATCTGTACCTAAAAATTTGAGTGCTACACCCCACAATCAGTACTACATTAAACATGACATAGATCCTACTACGCTATATATGGAGTAGGTCCTGCTATGCTATATATGGAGTAGTACACTTGGTTAGATATAGGTATCAAATTCTGAGGTACAGATCCTGTGGTATACTACTACAGTGGTGAAGGAGTACATAATATGTTGATGGTTGTACATAAAACAATTAATCCCTACCTGGTATGGGGGGTACTCAATGCATTGAGGTGTGTACCTCAATGCATTGGCTACCAGCAAATTGGGTACATGCCACAGAAAAATAGCTGGTGTACATGACTGGTTTGCACCCCCATATTTAGCAGTAATGAGCATCAGCTTGTGACATAAGCAAACCTGAAGCAATCAATCTTGTTTCAGACTCACTTTTATTCATTTTTCCCAATGTGTTAGCCTATAGTTAAATACTAGAGAAATTAGTTATATATAATATAGGCTAATAGCTAATATGTAAATAAAGTACCATATAATGCTAGGCCTAATGAAAATATCAGAGAGATATATAAGTACAGGAGCAGGATAAGTAGAAGAGTTACCCTTGCTTTGATGTCTGATTTCTTTGTTACTGTTGCTGTAGCCTAGGCCTATAGGGTAAGACTCCTAGTGATTAGCCAGTGCCTAATCTGAGCTGTATCTCTGATTAGAATGCAGTTTGTCCTTTACCTGACAGCTGAGACTTTAATCTTGACCACTACTAATTTTCAGGATTATCAATCTTGGCCAATAGTCTGCAAATCTTGACCACAACATTGATAATTAATCATGAGACATTACCTTTAACAGACAGCAACTATGGAAGTTATCCTATAGTTTTGTTATTTAGAAAAAAACCTTTCAAATTTTGAAATAAACAAGGTTCATTGTTATATTAAATTTAATCAATCAACTGTAGACAATCAAGGCAAGTGTCCTGAAAATTAGATCATTGACCCCTCTTCTTTCTGGGCTGGGTTGACAATTGATCCAAATCTTTAATTTGTTCTTCTTTTCTCATGATAAGTTCATACACTTCTTCTTGGGAGAATTCAATTGTTACTGAATGAGATAATCCCTTACTACATAGTTTTTCTTGTTGTAAAAATTATGTTACTGTTATAGTAAACTGCCTTGTTGTAAACACTGCTTATTAATATTCAAAATGTGGATGAATATGGAAAGATGTAAATCAGCTATTAGCTAATAATGTGAGGTAACATCATAGTAGGGTTTATCTAATTCAATATAGTCAGCGTATTTTGACCTACTATATAGGGTGTTGTAGATTTAGATCCATTGACAGTTTTCTTTCCAGTATTTTACAATTCAACAGTATATGCTCAGGGGGTTTCTTCTGTGTTTTTACAGTACCTGCAAAATGGGCTATTGGCAACTTCTCCATTTGGCTGCTTTATTTTGTATGAAGGAGAGTGGTGGTTGAAGTTAGCTGTATTTGAACACAGGCAGTTGAACCAGACTGATTGTATACTGGTTGGAAAGGGGGATAAATTTAGTGGCTTTAATTCAAGCAATGTTTTTAGTCATAATCTAGTTGTATCCCTTATAGTTAGAGATTTCACTGGTTCCATTTGGCTTTTTGCTTCTTGCTTTTCTATCTTGTCTGCTTTTCATTTCCTTCTTTACCTAGATGACTAGGTATATATTGAAATTTAGTAACAAAGCCTAATCTTCCAAGGCAGCTTAGGTATTCTTTGGTTTGATGTAGGCCTATGCCCAGTGTTTCAAAGTTAGTGTTTCATAGGATATAGAGAGCAGATTTGGAGTCAGAGAATATTACTATATGTTAATTGCTCTGTTTCAGTTTAATTAGGGTCTCTAAGCACAAATTGATTGCAGCTACTTCAGCTGTTAGTGTGCTGGTCCCTGCCTTGTGTTTTTTCACAATGCATAGGCTGAGCTCTTTTAAAAAGCATCCACTTCCACATCCCTCTTCACTTAAAGATCAATCAACATATACTTGGGCATATCCATTAAATTCCCTTCTTAAGAGCTGTTTGAAATCATGGATTGCAGTTTGGGATTCAATTTGTTCCTATTTTGAGGGGAGGAATTCTAGTTTAACCCTGGGGTGATTGATCCCCAATTAAATTCGAATTCAACTCCTCCATACTCTCCTCCGGACTGCTCATGCTGGGTGGGCTTATAATAAAAATTAACCAGGAAAATATTAATTTTTAAAAGATTTAATCAGTTGGAATAACATAACTACAAGTGTAACTTGACCCCACAAAACCCCTGGAGAAAGGTATTTAAGTTATGACATTTGTCCATTGTTTATATAAAGTATTTGCTATTGAGAAAGATGTATGAATTTTTTCCATGGGGGGGGGAGGTTTTGGGCACTAGGCCTAATGGAAGGAATACTCATATAAACTTCAGAGAGGGCTGATTTGATTGGAAATTGAAAGTTCTAGTTCACTTTTTAAGCATCACAAGATATTGGAGGGTAGCCAGCTCCCCCCCCCCCAAACCTCTTTTTTTCCTGATGCATCCAATAAAATTTTTAAATGTATCCAATAAAAATGTTCAAAGATCATATAACAAAAATTCTGGTGCCAACACAACCCCCCAGGGCCCAGGGCAGGCATTGTAAGTTGTGCCCTGGGGGCATATATGAGTCTTATGGAAGGGATGCTCATATTCACTTCAAAGAGGGCTCATTTAATTGGAAATTGAAAGTTCTAGTTCAGTTTTAAGAGTCAAAAGAGACTGGAGGGCACCTAGCCCCCCCCCTCCCCTCCATTCCCTTTTTTCCTCAAACCCATCCAATAAGAACTTTGAGATAGCTTTTTTTTAAATAGTTCAAAGATATAACAAAAACTCCAGGGTCAACACAGCCCTCCAGGGCCCAGGGGCAGGTGTTGTAAGTTACGCCCTGGGGAATATATGGCTCTTATTGAAGGGATGCTTGTAAAAACTTCAGATATGGCTCATTTGATTGGAAGTTTAAAGTTCTAGTTCAGTTTTTTAAGAGTAAAAAGAGATTGAGGGCAACTAGCCCCCCCCCATGCTCCTTTTCCCCAAATACATCCAATAAATATTTTGAGATAGCCATTAAGTTAAAAATTGCTCAAAAGTCAGATAGCAAAAATTCAGGTGTCCTCACTACCCCCCAGGGTCTGGGGCAGGCATTGTAAGTTGTGCTGCATTGGGTCACAGAGTATCATTATAGTAATCGGAGGTCCGACTCAGTGAAATTATGGGATACAGAAATCGCGGCGCACACACGGACAGTGCTCGAACTAACACAGGAGAAATCGAGCTGGAGGGCGTCCTCGTCAATAATTTTCCCCGAACTGTTGGACAGGAAAGTAAGCATGGTCGAGCATTTTCTGAACATAGCGCGCGGGAATTTCTGTAAAGTCTCTAGAGTTCCACATGGGGTAGTGGTTTATCGCAATTCTACTAAATGCAGCCTCAAAATAATCTCTACACTGGAACTGAACTTCCGCAAACTAGGGAACGAATTGAAAGGTGGATAATGCCAGTAGGATCAAAGGACCTGAATAGTGGTGAGTATTTCTATAAAACGGCCGTCAAAACTTGGACACCATTAAAAGTAAAGTTAGATTTTGGGCAAAAAATTGTCTGGCTTATTTTTGGCTTGTTTTTCAAAGTCTGCGGCTTACTTTTTTGTTCACGATCTGGCCACACTGGTCTTATCTCGGCTCTCCGCCAAAACAGGTAACTAGACTTTTCAACTATCACAGGAACTATAATCTGAGAAAATAAATATCACGACGTGTAAAAAAATGATAAACCATCCAGAGGGGGGGGCGAGGGGTACCCCCCTAAAGTAGTGTAATTTACCTAATTAACGCAAGTTTGCATTAATTAAACTTGTTCCTAACGTAAGTTTATCGGATCAACCTATTTTGCCCCCCCCCCTAAAAAATCCTGGATCGGCCCCTCAAACCATCACACCTATTCCACCAGTTATTAGAAGAAAAAAAAATCCTTATTTTCACAAATTTCATCAACCCCCCGCTCCCTTTTTTTTATAAAATCCTACATAGGCCAATCAGTGAGTCCACTGTATATAAATAATAGATTGTCATAATTTGTATATAAATTAAGTCATACCTGTGAGATGGGACAGTTGCAAACCACTTGGCCGGCTCACCAAGTTTTTTTCTGCTTTCGCAATTACGAATAATGCACTTTCTAACCATTTCTCATTGATTGACGCAAACACACTAATCCGTAAGTGCACAAATAAGTGGGAGGAGCTTTTTGTTCGCACCCAGAATGAAGAGCCAGAAATCATCTGCGGTAAACTTACTGCTAATTATATAAACTGTGGATGCTGCAGACAAAGTGATAAGAGAAGAACAGTGCGGTTTCCGAAAGGGCAGAGTAGAGGATGTGTCGACCAAATTTCCACTCTTAGGTTAATAATTGAGAACTGCCTTAGTTATCAAACACCTTTGGTCCTCAGTTTTATAGATTTTGAGCAAGAGTTCAATTCTGTTTACAGATTAAATAAAAAAAAACAAGTTTTTTTCAACTGAAAGTAAGGAGCAAAATTAAAGCTTAGCAGTAACAGAAATTATTACGTATACGAGGGGGTTTGCCCCTTAGTCAATACCTCGTTCTTTACGCTAAAGTTCGAATTTTGTTCCAATTCTTTAAGAATGACCATTGAATCACAAAGGCTGTTTAATTAGAATAGATAGCTCTTTTGAAAGTACTAAAAAAAAGTTTAGCGTAAAGAGCGAGGAATTGACAAGGGGGAAAACCCCCTCATATACGTAATGGTTTCTCTTCGTTTTAAGTTCTAATGTTGCTCCTTACTTTCAGTTGAAAAAACTTGTTTTTGTATTTAATTTCTGATTGTTTTTTAAGTAATGCTTGGAAATCCGCCACCCCTTCACAGAAATATCCCTTCCCGCATGAACACATCCTCCACGGAAATATCCTCCCACGTAATCCCCTCCCCGCGACCACCCACCCGCACTAGAAAAAATCTTTCCTGAAAACGTATGTATACTTCCCAATACTATATGTTCATAACTTGAAGCCCTTCCCCTGGGGGCTGTTGGAGATTAACTCATCTTCGAAGAGATAGTTATCGGATTTCCGACTATGCTGAACAAAATGGCGATCTCAAAATTTTGATCTGGTGACTTTGAGAAAAAAATAGCGTTGGAGGGGGCCTAGTTGCCCTCCAATTTGCACTTACACAACTTACAGCCATTGACCCAAGGGCTTTGGGGGGCATGTCATCCCTGATGGGTTAGTTATTGGTGCTTTCAACCATTTAGAACAAAATGGCGATCTCAAAGTTCTGATCTGATTTTTTTTTTGGGGGGGGGGGAGCTAAAAGGGGCGTTGGAGTGGTCTTGTTATCCTCGCATAATCTTCGACTCTTAAAAAACACACTAGAACTTTCAATAACCGATCTAATGACTCCCATCCTACTTATGGTTTGATACGTTCACCCCTGAGAAAAAAAATACATAGAGCCAACTCTGCTCCTTACTTAGGCAGCGCTATACCGCTGCCTATGCTTTATATACAATTTTATATATTTATGTGTTTTCAGTTGCAGTCCCAAGTAGTTGCAGTCATTGTTGCAGTCACAAGCAGTGGCAAGTTTCAACTTAATAGCCTCAGCCGTTCCTGAGATGTTGCTGATACGCCCTTTTGACAACCTACCTACACCAAGTGCCTTTTGATTTAGTTTTACATCCTACTCAACTTAGTGTGTTTCGATATAGTTCGACATTCCCCTCAACATTTCCTAAAAGTTTCCTCTTAATTCCCTTAGCCTTTTTTGAGACCGAGGATCTAACAAGCCCCCCCCTCCTTCCAAATAACAAGCCTAATGGGGAACTTGCAATGCTCACAGCCCTTGTCCCGAGGACTGTGGGGGGGGGGTTGTCATCATCGAAGGCAGAGTTAATCAATCTTTCATCGATTTGGAACAAAATAGATATCTAAAAGATCATGATCGGATGTATTTGGGAAGTAGGCAGCTGAAAAGGGTGTTGGAGGGGGCTGGTTCCCCTCCAATCTCTTTCTACTCTTAAGAAGGACACTGGAACTGTCAATTTTTAAGCGAATGAGCCCCCTCCAAAGTTTCTACGACTTCTGGTTCAATATGATCATCCCTAAGGAAAAAACAGCAAAAAGCAATAATACCTAGACCCCACTTACCTCGTTGCTTAGGTAGCGCTACTATGCTGTCTGTGATTACAATTGCATACTAGAAGTTGTCAATATCATTGTCGGTGAAAGACTACTGAGATACTTGTAAAGTAGTCTTGCATTTTCTGCAAGCGACTCATAAATTTTTTGGGATCAAAAGAGACCATCCTGGTTTTGTTTAAGTCGGTTTGCGTTTTCAGTAAAGCACTATATTTTTGAGGCTTTACGGTACTTATTTAGAATCCGATAACACGCGAGAAGTAGAGTTTTGTTATTGCTAATGAAATAAAACAGAATAGGATGAAAATATAATAGTTTATGAACAAATTCGGGCTATATATTATCACATTAGGGATGGGGGGTAAAATATAACATATATTAAAAACGTAGCCTAACCCAACTTAGGTATTTTTTATTCCCCTTCAACCCCAAAAAACTAAAGTTTAAATCTTTGTCACGGAGTAAATAAGTACAGGCTTTACCACCACCACCCCCCCCCCTCTGGATCAATGGAAAAATGCATCAGCCTTCCTCCAAATAGTAGGTGCGGAACTGTGCATAAATTAACGAAACCTCAAATAGATCAACTCAGTCAAATGAACCATAACAATTGTGTATAGTAACCGTTTATTTGTCTTGACTGTATATTAATATGTTTTAATTATTTTAATATGTTTATTATATGTATTTTAATTAATATGTATATTAAAATGCTTAATTCAGGACGAATGAGTCATCCCGCACATTCTGGTCTCTAAACACTTTTGCGATAGTCTTAAATCGATTAGCTGCCTCAGAATTTTCTTCCGGTAACATTTAAGCTCTCTTCGAACTAAAATTGCTGTTTTTGCCAGGAAGTGCAATTTTGCTATGGCGCTACTTCTTTCGTTGTTTAAAAGAACACTAGAGCTATTCATTTCCGTTGGAGTGAACCCACATCCGATATTATACGACCCTACAAAAACAAGAAGTTATGTGGAATCTAGAATTTTTGTAAAATATCGAATTTGTGTAAGTAGGTTAAATCTTTGTGTCAAGCAGGGGCTCCAATTTATGAAACTATTGAGCAGGGAAATTTAGTTTTTATCAAAATCGAGGGGGGAGGGGGGTAATTTGTTGTTTGTTTTATTTTTTCACTGAAAATGCTAAAAGAAGGTACTTTTTAATGAAAATACTGAAAAAGCACGTTTTAAAATCTGGGGGAGAGGCAAAAAAAGGGGGAAATTTTCCACTATCCCGAAACTGGCACCCTTTGTATTGCAGGAGACTCAGATACGTCATTTTTCACTCTGTCCTTTTCATCAAAATCACGCCCCTTTTCTGAAATTATGCAAATTTGGTTATGCTAAATACTTTTGACACAAAAGTTTAATATCACTGATTGTTATGCATTTATAATAAACACGAACAGTAAATTCTTTTGATTTATAGATTGTTATTATAATCATTTTGTAAGTTTTGGGTGTTATTGGCACAGGTATTGCTTTGCGCAACATGCATTACCACGAACAGTTCGATTAGTGATCCTAAAGCTGAAGCGGTTTGTGGTCTAAGTTAACCTATGGAAAATACCAAAGTATAATCACCTACGGAACAAGTACTGACAAAACCTATCCTCTCCACACAAAAAAGTGACCCTTTGTCCGCGTCTCCGGAGACAATTCCATACCTATGCGAACCTGGCAACTAAATACCGTAGTTACACAATTCAATACAACTTTCCCGGTCACTCGTCGCCTGAATCACGCTCTAGCATAATTTATTGGCTCGTAGCAAAGCACTTTGGCTCGGAGCGATTAAGTAGTACATTACTTTGTGTCTAGAGGCGCTGAGGTACGCGGGGTCGCTTTTGGAGAGTTTTGTCAGTACTTGTTCCGTAGGTTTATACTTTGGGAAAATACACAGCATGTACTGAGCAGAATTTCTGTCGTGTTTGCAAAGAACATCGATGGGTTATCGTAGTTTAGTTTAGCCAATACAGTACAGTTCATCTTTTCCCTCAATATTTACAAGATACATACATCTTCAAGGAATACAATGGAACGGTCGCATTTGTAAATTCCATAGTCTGTAATTTGAAGGTATGAATAAAGAATTTTCTTCTCAAAATCGAAAATATTGCAGAAACTAGAAAGTCATCAACAGAAAGGCATTTTTCACCACTTCAAGATCAAGAGATTAATCGGCATGACTTCTTCTCCATTTTCTATCACGCCATTTCCAAACTAATTACAACTCTAGGTAGCTTGCTGCACGAACCCTGATTCTTTGTGCTAGTAGAAGAACTCACCAGAACTCTTTTGAATTTGATCTGTCAACACAATGCTTGAAGCAGTATCACTGAAGACCTTAGGTTTAGCCAATTCAAGTCTTGCTCGTTTTAAAAATTATTATTGATTTATTTTAGTACCTGTTGTATTTTTGCTTGGTATGGTTATTTATTTGATTTCTGTTCGTTTTGGGTTTCATTTATTCTTCAATAGTAAAAGTTTTTCTTTGTTTTAAGCTTGATTTGAACATTCAATTTAAGTTTTACTCGTTTTATGATTTTATTCATTCATTTTTGGTACTTGTTGCATGTTTGTTTCTTTAATTTCTGTTCGTTTTGGGTTTCATTTATTCTAAATAGTAATTTCTGGTCCTTTTGAGTTGAAACTATTACAGATTTTGATTTTTGCTGATCTTAAGTCTATTATGGTCTTACCTTTCCTTTGAAAAAGTTCCTTTTCGTTTTTTTTCTAATTAATTCTATAATAGACATAGGCAAGATTTTCGGAAACTGCCATAATTGAGGCTTCAATTTCATATTGTAATTTGTCCCATAAACGTAAAAAAGTTAAACTTAGAGTATGATGCAAGTTATTAATTATTTATATTTTTGATTGATGGGGAGCTGAGTGGGAACCAATAAATATAACCTGCAATGTGTCTGCTTTTTTCAATTTTCTCGTCTGTATTAATCAATTTGAACACTTAATAATTAAGATTACACTCTGTATTTATCAATCATTTTAAAATTGGCTATCATTTTCTCTGTTTTGAGGGAAATAGACTAAAATGTTATAGACCAGGACTTCCTAAACTATGGGTCACGATCCCAAATAGGGTCGCGTAGCAAAATCATGGCGTTGCAAGAGATTTTAATGTCAAATTTTTAAATATTAAAGTCAAATATTTATAGTATGCTACAGGAAAAGACATATATTGTAAAGTTGATGAATTTTTTAAAGACTTAAGGAAGAATGGAAAAATTGCTATGGAATATGCACAGATGGTGCAAGAGCGAGGACGGGTAAAAACATCGATTTTAAATCATTTTTTCAAGCTACTCATTATGACCATATAACTTTTATTCAATGCCTTATTCGCCAAGATGCCCTTGCAGCCAAAAAATAGCACCATAATTGAACGATGTGCTTCAGAATGCTGTTAAGATTACAAATTTTATTAAGAGCCATGCCCTTAACAGTCACTCATTTTCAAATCTTTGCAAGGATATGGATTCCGTCTATACAACTTCATTATTACTTGCAGAAGTAAGATGGTTGTCAAGAGGTCAAAGTTTAAGAAAATTATTATTAATATTATTATTATTAAAAGACGGAATTGAAATATTCTTAACCGAACGAAAATGTGAACTTGCTGCTTTTCTTCAAAACGACTTATGGCTATCTAAGCTGTGTTATTTGTCGAATATCTTTGCAAAATTAAACGACCTCAAATTGTCTCCAAGGAAAAAATTAGGATATATTTACTTCTAATGATAAAATTGAAAGTTTTGCTAAAAAGATTAAAATTTGGAAAGATGGGATAGAAAAAAAAATTGTTCGTAATATTTTCCAGCGTCGACAATTTATAATCGAGAGACATCACTGTAAAACTTTTATTGCAAAAATTATTGTAGATCACTTAAAAGCGCTAGAAACCTAGTTCCATACATATTCTATAGTAAATATTGATTTCAAAAAGGTTGCTTTAATTCAAAATCCGTTTGGTATTGATCTGTTTGGTAAGTGAGATTGATCAGATGCCATTTAAAGCTCAAGAGGAATCTGATGAGCTTTTGAGTGATTCAAACTTAAAACTACAATTTCCAAAAATCCCCTTACTGAATTCTGGATCAGAACTAGAACTGAATTTCCCACAATTACAGATATGGCATTATATGTTCTTCACCATTTAACAGTACATATTTATGTGAAGTTACATTCTGAGCTTTAATGCATATCAAACCCCAATATAGTTCATCGCTAAAAAATGTTGAAGAGGTCTTACGTCCAGCAGTGTCAAAACATTCCACCAAGATTTAATTGTTATGCAATAAAAAAACAGGCACATCCATCTCACTAAAGTTTTTCCTTTCCTTTTAATTTAATATTTACCACCCAACGACTGCATTCGAATATTTTCGATTGAACTAAGACGGTTAGAATTCTCTTTTATTTATGTCATTTACAAAAAATGCAATTTTGATGAAAAATAGGGCATACAGTTTGTGTAAGTATAATAGAGACAACTTTTCAACTTTTGTGGAATTTTTTATTTTAGATTTTTGTATGTTTCTAAACGAATTCTAAGACTATATATTTTCATGTGTATATGTATATTGTTACCTAATAAATGAATCATCAAAAAATATCTGGTTCTTTCCCATTATATGGGCACTTACAAGGAAACCAGTCACGAAAAAACCCGTTTTTGTGCGTTAATTCAAGACACCGCTATACAGTAATGGAATGCTTAGCGTGGTTTTCAATGCGTCTACAATATTTAAACTGTTGTTTTTTGGGGTTTAGGGGGAGAAAAAGGTACCTAGGTTAGGTTACGTATTTAATATATGCAATGCTTTACCCCCACGCTCACCCCCTAATGTGCAAATATATAGCCCAAATTTGTTTCTAAACTATTATATTTTCATTCTATCATGTTTTATTTCATTAGCAATAACCTAACTTGACTTTTTAGAAGTGCCCACTTAATGGGAAAGTACCAAATATTTATTTGTCTTTCAATTATATTTATATGGGGTCGCCAGGAAACTTACAATCATAAATGGGGTCGTGAATGAAAATAGTTTAGGAAGCCCTGTTATAGATTCATCGAGTATTGAAAACCATGGATCAGGCATATACGCAAGATTTCAGTTCAAGAAGAAGGGGGAGGGGCAACCTTCCGAGAGAATGCCAAAAACTGGTAAAGTATGTTAAAAATATAAGAAATAAGAGACAAATTGAGTAAAAAGATTTTTTTTTCTGGGGAGAAGGTGCATAAGTCATAACCTTCCTAGTAAATAACATGGGTAGCACGTTTTTTATATTCTTTGTGCTGTTTAGGTAGAATTTAGCTACCAGTTTTAAAAATAACACCAAACTGGCTGTCATTATTTACTTTTTGTCTTTTGGCTAGACAATTGTTAGCGCAACCAACGAAAAGTATTAAACAAATGCAAAAAAAAAAAAATTTTGGCTTGGCATTAGAACCTTCATCTGTTTATTCCGATTCCCCAGCAGGTGGTCTAAATGACCGCTTTAGCTATCGATCCATAATATTTACATACAACAAAAGCCTTGAAAACTCATTTAAATGCCAGTAAAGTGCAAATTATTTTCTGGTCTTGAGAGGACATGGGGGTTGTCAGCCCTACTCATGTTAATTTCTGCTAGTTTTGAGTTTGGCTCGGTTATTTATTATAATTTCTTTTCGTCTTGGGTTCGTCATGGGAGGAAAAGTTTGTGGGGGATTTTTCCAGGAGAAATTTTACAAGATGGGGAGGGGAATTCCTGACATTATTTGAAAGGCCGTAACAAATTAAACAAAAAATTCACCTTGAGGTAAGGAGCAACATTAAAACTTAAACCGAACAGAAATTATTCCGTAAATGAGAGGGGCTGCCCCCCCCCCCAGAAAAAAATTAAATAAAAATATCATGGTAGTGCCGCTACCACGTGAGACCTGAGATTTCCTAAGGTAAAAGTACGATGTGATAGCCATCTGAACTAACAAGTCAATGATATTATTATCTTCTAAGACATATATTCTAAGCAATAGGTTTAATGTACTTGCTCTGCCATGGAATTGTATGTGTTTGTATATCATATATTATCTTTAGTTTAAAAAAAACCCTTCCTACAATCCATTCTTGAATTTTTGAATTCAATCCAAGGAATATTTTCGAATCTTGACCTTGAGGGGATGGTAAAGAGCAATGTCAAAAGTAAAAAACGCATAAACACTGCCTTTGGGTGGTTTACGAGATTAGCCCTTGAGGCAAATCTTAATTATTTTTTATTCTGAACATTTTGTTGTTGTTTTTTCTAGGGGGGGGGCATAATTTTTTTTTGGAACAAGACGATACTAATAAATTTTTCTAAGAAACACATTGACAAAACCCTCATATATCACCTTATGAATTAACAAATAACTAAAATGAGTAGTATCCGATAAGTACGTCCGAACACACCCAATGTAATTAGGTATTATTTGTCTTGTATAGGATTTGAACGTGAGATCAGAGATTTCCTACAGTAAAAGAACGATGCATTATCCATCTGAACCAACAAGTCAATAATATTATTATGTTCATATAAATACATTCTAAGCGATAATTTTCATGCACTTGCTATGCCATTAAATCGTATGTGTTTGTATATCATATATCATCTTTAGTTTAAAAAACACCCCTCTAAAAATAACTCATCTTTAGTTTAAAAACACCGCCCCCCCGCTACTAGCCATTCTTGAAATTCTGAATTCAAACCGTAAAATTTTTGGAACTGGGACCTTCTGGGGACAGTAAAGAGCAATATGAAAACTAAAAAACGAAGAAAAACTGCCTTTGGCTGGTTTACGAGCATAGCTCTAGAGGCAAATCTTAATTATTTTTCTAATTCTGAACATTTATTTTTTTTTGTGGGGGGGGGGGGAGGGATAGAAGTTTTCTAAATACATTATTTGAAAGACCGTAACAAATTAAACAAAAAATTCACCTTGAGGTAAGGAGCAACATTAAAACTTAAACCGAACATCTCCCCTTAAAATTTTTTTATTGTAGTTAACAACAAATGGATAGACACGGTATTGTAAGAAATATGACTGGGTCCCATACCCCCCCCCCCGTTTTTGAAAAACGCCACGAAGAAAAAAATTTCTTGAAATTAAAAAAACGTCATGACAAAACATCGTGAAATTAAAAAACTCGTCTTGAAGAAAAAAAGATCTCAAAATTAAAACGAAACGTCTCGAACTTAAAAAAACGTCACGAAGAAAACAAAACGTCAATAAGTTAAAAAACAACATCTCGAAGTAAGAAAAATTGACTCGGAGTTAAAACATTTCGTCACGAAGACATAAAAAACGTATCGAAGAGAAAAACGTCTCCAAGTTAAAATAAAACCTCTTGAAGTTAAAAAAAGCCCCACGAAGAAAAAAACTTTCGAAGTTAAAAAACGTCTCAAAGTAAAAAAAAGTCTTGAAATAAAGAAATTTCTCAAAGTTAAAACAAAACGTCACGAAGAACAAAAAACAACTCGAAGCTAAAATAAAACGTCTTGAAGTTGAGAAAAAACGTCACAAAGAAACAAAGTTTTGAAGTTAAAAAACAATTTCTCGAAGATAAAACGTCACAAAGAAAGAAACAACGCCTCGAAGTTATAAAAAACGTCTCGAGGTTAAAAAACGTCTCAAAGTTAAAACAAAAACGTCACGAAGAAATGGAAACGTCTCGAAGTAAAAAAAACAGCTCGACGAAAAAAACCTTTCGAAGTTAAAACAAAAATGTCTCGAAGTTAAAAAAACATCCCGAAGTTAAAAAAACTTCACAAAGAAAAAAACATATCGAAGTTAAAAAATTCAATTTTTTATGATTATAATAACAAACATACAATACTTTAAAAGCTAAGCTGCGTAACAATATCGACCCTTCATTTGCATGCAATAGATACTGAGAGTCTTATGAATCCTTATGCTGTCAAGTTAGTCGCACAATTGATATCTCTAGCCTAGGGAATTTAAGTAAAATGTTTGAACAAATTATTGTAATATCATTAGTTCAAGAGTGTTTGAATTCATGACCTTTAGGATCAAGTAGAAAAGACAACAATATGATTGGACTATTCGATACGGAATTTATTGGGCTTAAACATTATCTTGTGGTATTATTTTTGAAGTAGTATTCTTATTGTTAGATGAATATGGTAAAGAAATTGACTGTTAGCATTGGGAAGTAAAATAAAATATGTATGAACATGATAGAATATTGTTGGGCTCTACATTACATCATATGAACCAAAAGGGGTTTTTTGAACGAGTGATTAAGCCTTATAATGAAAGTGATACAGAACTGAAAACTGTTCAGGAAGAAGTGAAGGAAATATGTAACTCTTTTGGAATTAAAATATTATTTGTATAAGGCAATGTTCCTACAGACAAAATTGTAATTGAAAAATCTGAACCTGATATTCCACTTTTTAATTTAGAAGAATTTAGTTCCCGAAATTTGAAGGCGTATAACATTAGCTTGAAGATACTTTGCACAGTGAATACCTGAACAAATACCGAATAGTGCTAAATGTATATGATACAATAAAAACTGTGCTAAAGCTAAGCCAATCTTATGGAACCATCTTTTTTAGATGAGTAATAGTGAAATCTAGTTATTGTTTTTATTATGTAATTATGTAAATTTTCTCCATGAATAATAGGATTCTAAAATATTTCATTCGGTCACAATGAGAATAAATTCAAAATGAATAAAGTGGAAAAAGAAATTTAAAAAATCTTGTAAAGTCTTGCTACTTTGGATTCTTAAGTGTTTAGAGTTAGAGACATATAAAGTGGAAATTTGGCAAGATTTAGACCTGAAGGGCTTATTAACTAGTTCATGTAAAATCAAAATCTTGTCTGAAATTATCAAACACCTTACATTGCAGTAACACCTTACATTGCAGTATTAATGTCTTACAAGCTATTACTAAATCTTGCTGGGCATAGAGAATCTCTACTGCTGCCATCTATTCATTTTAAGCCTTATATGGTAATATTTTTTTACTGCCCCAAGTTCTGCTATCTATTCTGACGTAGTTATAGATGGAAACACAACTGATTTACCTTCACCCGGGTACCTGCAGCCAACATACAACATGTTGCATTTAGCATGCTTAATTATTTTTGATTCTGAATATTTTTTTTTGGGGGGGGGAGAATTTTTTGGAATAAGTTGCTGCTAATAAAATGTTTTATGAAACACATTGACAAAACCCTCAAATATCATCTTATGAATTAACAATTAAATGAAATGACTAGTATCGGATTAGTACGTCCGACCACAACCATTGAAATTATAAATTATTTGTCTTGTGTAGGAATCGAACGAAAGACCAGAGATTTCCTACGGTAAAAGGACGATGCATTAGCCATCTGAACCTACAAGTCAATGATATCATTATATTCATAGAACTACACTCTAAGCGATAGGTTTCATGTACTTGCTATGCCATTGAGTTGTATGTGTTTGTATATCATATACCATCTTTAGTTTAAAAAAACCTCGCTACTAGCCATTCTTGAAATTTTGAATTCGATCCGTGGGATATTTTCAAATCTGGACCTTCAGGGGACGGTAAAGAGCAATATCAAAACTAAAAAACCACATAGACCCTGCCTTTGGGTGGTTAACCAGCTTAGCCGTAGAGGCAAATCTTAATCATTTTTGATTCTGAACATTTTGCTGTTGTTTTCTTTTTTTCCTGGGGGGTGGGGCAGAATTTTTTTGGAACAAGTCGATGCTGATAAATTGTTGCTAAATACATTGACAGAAACCCTCACATATCATCTTATGAATTAACAATTAAATGAAATGGCTAGTATCCGATTAATACGTCCGACCATACCCATTGAATCTTTGAATTATATTTCTGGTGTAGGGATAGAACGTGAGACGAGAGATTTCCTACGATAAAAGAATGATGCGTTAGCCATCTGAACCAACAAGTAAATGATACTACTATGTTCTTAGAAATACATTCTAAGCAATAGGTTTCATGCACTTGCTATGCCATTGAATTGCATGTGTTTGGATATCAAATATCATCTTTAGTTTCAAAAAATCCCTACAAACTAGTTATTCTTTAACTTTTGAATTAAGTCCATATATTATTTTTGAACCGAAGCTTTAACATGATTATTAGTATAATACGTATTTTGAGGTTTCATGCACCTGCTATGCCATAGAATTGTATGTATTTGTATATCAAATGCCATCTTTAGTTTTAAAAACACCCCTCCCAAATAATTATTTTCGTTAACTTTTGAATTCAGTCCATATATAGTTTTTGAACCCAAGCCTTAACATTATTATTAGTAGAATACGTATTATGAGTACAACAGGGGTCATCTCCCCTTAAAATATTTTTTTCTTGTTGTTAACAACAAATGGATAGACACGGTATCGTAATGAATATGACTGGGTCCCATACCCACCCCCCCCCCGTTTTTGAAAAGCAACACGAAGAAAAAAGTCTAAATTAAAAAACGTCAGGAAGAAAACGAAACATCGTGAATTTAAAAAACACTACTTGAAGAAAAAAGGTATCGAAATTAAAACAAAACTTCTCAAATTAAAAAACATCACGAAGAAAACAAAATGTTTAAAAGTTAAAAAACAACATCTTGAAGCAAGACTAAACGTCTCGGAGTTAAAACAAAAATGTAACGAAGACATAATAATGTCTCGAATAAAAAAAATATCTCGAAGTTAAGATAAAACATCTTGAAGTTAAAAAAAAAGTCTCACGAAGAAAAAAAACGTTTCGGAGTTAAAAAACGTCTCGAAGTAAAACAGCGTCTCGAAATAAAAAATGTCTAAAAGTTAACAAAAATGTCACTAAGGAAAAAACAACTCGAAGCTAAAATAAAGCGTCTCGAAGTTAAGAAAAAACGACACGAAGAAAAAAAGTCTTGAAGTTAAAAACAGTGTCTCGAAGAAAAAAAACGTCTCGAAGTTATAAAAAACGCCTTGAGGTAAAAAATGTTTCAAAGTTGAAACAAAACGTCATGAAGAAACAGAAACGTCTCGAAGTAAAAAAAAAGACAGCTCGAAAAAAAACGTCTCGAAGCTAAATAAACCCCTCGAAATTAAAAAAAATCTTCATAAAGAAAAAAATATCTCGAAGTTAAGAAATTCAATTTTTTATGATGATGCTAACAAACATACAATACTTTACAAGCTAAGCTGCGTATCCTTCCCACAATGAATTCTATGGGAGTTTTATTACTCCTCCTTGCAATTAATTCAGATGGTCTTACGACTGCTCCACATTACCATAGGATAAAAACCAGCTTTGTAAATATTAGAGTCAATGAACTCTGGCACAATCAGTTTCTCTTACCTTGAATGTTAGGTGCGCAAAGAACCTCAAGGAACTTGAATTATGTTAGGATCAATGAACTACTACCTTCGCTACTATGAAGCAAGTCTTTTTAGCCTTTAGTAAAGCAAGGTGCTTGGCAAAACCCTGTTATGTGCTTCTGATTGGCTGTCAAGTTAGTTGCACCATTGATGTCTCTAGCCTTGGGAATTTAGGTAAAATGTTTGAACAAACCATTGTAATGTCATTAATTAAAAACTGTTTGAATTCATGATCTTTAGGATTAAGTAGAAAAGACTACAATATAATTGAACTATTCGACACGTAGGTTATTTGACTGAAACGGTTATATTGTGGTATTATTTTGAAGCAGTGTTCTTATTGCGGGATGAACATTAGAATGCATTAGCACATTTAGTGAACCTAAATGAACCTAACTTGAATGCAGTATTAGCGTGCGTGCACGACAAGTAAACCTAAATGAACCTAACTTGAATGCAGTTATTTGAAAAAAGGTGCAGTTGTAGGTTGGCTGCAGGTACCCAGAAGCAGGTAAAAATCAGTTGTACTGCCATTCATAACTATATCAGAACAGATGGCAGCACTTGAGGTGGTAAAAAATATTGCCATCTATGACTGTAAATGAATAGATGGCAGCAGTAGAGATTCTCTATACCTAGCAAGATTTTTTAATATCCTGTAAGACATTAATACTGCAATGTAAGGTGACAATTTCAGACAAGACTTTGATCATACATGAACCAGTTAATAAGCCCTTCAGGTCTGAATCTTGATAAATTTCCACTTCATATGTCTCTAACTCTAAACACTTGAGAATCCAAAGTAGCAGGACTTTACAAGATTTTTTTATTTCTTTTTTCCGCTTTATTCATTTTGAATTGATTCATATTGTGACCGAATGAATTATTTGAAAATTTTGTTATTCACGCTCAAGTGTCTCCGGCTTTGAGAAAAATTCAAGGTAGCAAGACTTCGCAAGATTTTTTTGATTTTTTTGTGCTTTATTCATTTTGAATTGCCTCTCACACTGCTGATTACAAGAGAACTAGCACTCGAAAAATATTCTGTTCATCTTTAACAAATAAATAAAAATAATGACCAGCATACTTATACCACTTTTATTTCATATTTCAAAAATATCAATAGAATGTCGCTAAGAAAATAAAATGCGTTCCATTGTCTAAAAATTTGTGCCCCTAACAAATAAAGGAAACAACAACGTCAGGTAAAGGTACATTTTTTATTGCAATGATGATACATAAAATATTACACCTTATTAATATCTTTGAATAAAAATGTATTTAGTCTAACATCATCTCGTTTAAGAGCAGTATATTCTTCTTGTGACAGTAAAGGTCATACCTGAGTACACTGAGTTACCTTTTCAGTGAGTGCTGCCCCCAGGCAGCTCAGGAGCGTCTCCAGGTGGCGGATAGTGGAAAGTCCTCCAGATAATGGGGGATTCCTTCGAATAACATATAAGAAGGCCTGGACTAAGGGGGGACCCAGTTCTTGGGGGTCCTTAAACATAACTGGGACCCCTAACTGTGGGGCCAAAAACAGTTAAGGAGGAACTAAGGCCCCTATAATGGTTCTGTGCAGGGCCCACCGGTACGTGGAAACGTCCCAACAGAGTCAAAACCTAGTCCCAGCTATGGGTAAATAGTCAGCAAGCAGAGAGCTGTGAGGGTGGAGTACTCTTAAGATTGAGGAAATCGGCCACCTGCAAAGGACAGAGAGGAGTTGCTTGCCGCTGTCCTAAAATAGCCATGAAACCCTCTTCTTTTAATTGTTATGGATCAGTTGAAAACAAAAAGCTGAAACCATGCTACCACGTCCGGGGTAACCGACGGAAGGCAAGATTTAATAGCGAATGATAATGATATTTTTTCCGCGTACGGGGGAACCGACGGTCTGACGACTTCAGACGAAGAAATGCAAACTCGGCAGATGATGACGAATCCCATTGAGGATGAAAGCACTCTACCAGGAGAAACCCCTATTCTTGCCCAGAAAGCCCCATTCTACCTGGGGACTTTGAATGTGCAAACTTTGGCAAAGATTGAGAAACTAGAGCTAATTGTCAAAGAGCTCAAGAGGTACAGATGGGACGCTATCAGCCTCTCGGAAATTCACTCACCTGGTTCAGGAGAACAACGGTGCGGTGACATCATACTTTCGCACTCTGGTAGATCTGATGACAAACACCGACAAGGTGTTGGCTTTCTCCTGACACGCAAAGTGAAGCGCGCCCTCAGAGCCACAAAGTTAGTCTCAGAGGGCCTTATGATGATTCGGCTGCGATCGAAAGTACAAAACATCACCGTCATCCAAGTGTATGCCCCCGTATGATTGGAAGTACACTATAGAAGTTGACACCTTCTATCAACAACTTCAGTCTCTAACTGATGAAGTCTCAAATAAAGATCTCCTCGTAGTAATGGGTGACTTCAGTGCTATCGCCGGAGAAGCTACACAGCCTGACAATAATGTCTTAGGCAGATTCAGTCTTGGGAGACGAAACGCACGTGGGGAATGTCTACTTGAGTTCTGCAGGGATAATAATCTCTTTGTTCCGAAGTCAATATTCAAATATAGAAAGAGAATAAAGGCAACTTGGATATCTCCAGATGGAAAGACGACAAATCTGATCGATTATGTCCTCATCTCAAAACGATCATCTGTCCCAATTCCTACCGCCTTCCCTGGAGAAGATTTCGATTCGGATTATGTCCTTGTAATGAGCACATCGGCAAATCGCCGACTCAAAAACCTTCCTGTAAAGAAAAATAAGATCCCAAGATTCCGCATCGATAAACTGACCACACTCACCGCTTTCCTGCAGTCTCTAGAAGAAAGTCTTGTTCCTGTGATTGAGGCACTCCCATTGACTATAACCCCTGACATCTTAGATGCCCTAGTTGAGAAACTGAACGCAGAACTCATAGAAACATCTAACAAAATTTTAGGCCACAAACCAAAAACAGAGAAGCCCTGGATCACAGATGAGATCCTAGATCTTTGTGACCGAAAGCGACAGGTTTGCAACAAGCAGAACCGAGAAAGTAAGGACATGTATAAGCGGATACAGCGGATGGTAAACAAAAAGATTCGGACAGCCCTCAGAGATTACATACGGGAGAAGTGCGAGTCCTACGAAAAGGATTTCAAATCAGAGAACAGCCACAGAATCTGCAAAACAGTCAAAGAACTCTCCATCAAAACGTCCTCCATCGCTGCTAGCGTCCTGTACAATGGCGGTAAGCTCTTCAGTGAAAGTAAGGCTATCAAATACAGATGGAAAAGCCACTTCGAAGAGAAACTGAATACGTTTCTTACCTATAACCCTTCTGTGCTATCAGGACGCCCCAAGATGGAATGCGACCCTAGCGCCCCACCTTTAATTAGTGAAGTAAAAGAGGCCATTCACAGTCTCGAGAAAAATAAAGCTCCAGGCCCTGATGGTATCCCTCTCAAGCTGCTTAAAGTCGGGTCTCCTCTGCTAGAGGACCTACTACATAAAGTGGCTGTCACCATGAGGTCAACGGACCATTTCCCAAAAGCATGGGCGAAGGCAGTCATTGTACCGCTCCAGAAGAAAGGCCCTAATAACGACTGTGAGAATTACCAGCCCATAAGCCTTATAAGTCATCCAGCTAAAGTCATAACAAGGATCCTTCTAAACCGAATCAGAGCCATAACAGACCACATCATCAGCGACTATCAGGCTGGATTTTGCCCTGGACGGTCAACCACCGAATAGTTCTTTGTAGTGAGGTAACTCGCAGAAAGGTACCTTGAATCTGGCAAAGAAATCCTCGAACTATTCAATGATTTTAAGCAGGCCTTCGATCTAGTATGATGAAATGGACTTTGGCATATACTAGCCCACTATGGCGTTCCTGAAAATATAGTCAACATAGACAAAAAACAAGTAAGACAAGTACTGTAGCTGTATTCAGACCATATTAGGCCAAACAGAAGAGTTCGCTACAACTTCAGGCGTGCTAAAAGGTCGCATACTTTCACCGCAACTTTTCAAGCACTTTTTACATGCCGTACTATCCCTGCTTGAGATCAATGTAGGAGTGACCATTAACTGTACTAACATCGATACCCTAGCTTATGCTGACGACCTCGACAAGATAGCAGAAACTGAATGGAGTATACAAGCCCAAGCCTCCGAACTTGAAACAGCCGCAAAGAGCTTTGGTATTTTCATAAACCCAAAGAAGACCAAAGCGATGCGCACCACAAAAGACCCAAACCCATCCCCTGTTCATGTCGTAGTAAGTGGCGAAGAAGTCGAATCGGTGACCAAGTTCATGTACCTAGGGAGCCTAATATCTTCACCCAACAACTACTCCGACTACATTAAACGAAGACTTGCCCTAGGGAGTGCAAGCTTCAAGAGGATACACCCCCTGTTTAAAAATAAACACCTATCTATGCAGCTGAAACTTTAAATTTTCGACTCTCTAATCATACCTGTTGCCGTGTAAGCCTACGAAACGTGGACACTGAAGGTCGAAGATGGATGCAGAATTTCGGCTTTCGAGACAAAATGCCTCCGACGCATTGCCGGAATTACATACCAAACAGAGTCTCGAAAGAAGACCTTCGGAAGCAGCTGAAGTGGGAAACTCCTATTCTCAAAATAGTGCACCTGCAGCAACTTAGGTGGCTAGGCCACATACAGCGAATGGAGAGTTCGCACTTGCCAAAAGTTGCCTTCGAAGGAAGGGTCCACGGTAGCCGCCCACCTGGAAGACCTAGGAAGAGATGGTGTGACAAGTTCGGAAGTGACCTCTTATGCCATTTGAGACAAGCTGACGACCGGGCTTTGTAAGGACACTGATCCAGAAACGATCGAAGGAGATGGCCCCAACACGACCCTTGAGGACGTCTGGGATCATAGTCAAAGGTCAGGAGGTATATCTTGGTGATTGCAGACGTATATTACTATTGTTTTGACTATAGCCTCTTGATCCCATGTATCACTGACAAATACCATAGCCTCCAGTTAAAACAGAAGGTTTCACTGGAATATTCCCCACATCAACTCCTTGAACAAAAGGACAGTTTTCAAAGTGTTTTCTATGTTCATCTATAAGCACATCTCCCTCTTCGCAGTTTCCAAAAACAAAAAGCACACTAAATATGGTCAATGTGACCAACAAAAATAATCCAGCTTTCGGAAGTTCTTTGGTATCGATAAAATCCTTTGACTACGTTCCATTAAACGTGCTTAGTCTAACATCCTCTTGTTTAAGACATTTTTCTTGTGACAGTAAGGGTCGGGAGATATATCTTGGTGGTTGCAGGCAAAATTTAATATAGTTTTGACTATAGCTTCTTGATCCCATGTATCGCTTACAAATGTCATAGCCCCCATTTAAAGTAGTAGGTTTTACTAGAATGTTTCCTACATCAAATCCTAGAATGAAAGGACTTGTCTTTAAGTGTCTCCTATTTTCCATATATTTCAAACTCTAGTACATGGCTTGTGAGCCTGGTAGTAGTGTCTATGTCTGACTGAATTCTGATAATTTCCCACTTAATATGTCTCTAACTTTAAACAGAATCCGGTTCATTTCTCTCTCTCAAACTTCGGAAAACAGTACACATCTACATAATAAAAACAATATCTAAATTTCACTATTACTCGTCCAAAAATGATGATTCCATAATATTGGTTTATTAATTCCATATTATTGTATCGTATACATTTAGTACTCTTAGGCATTTTTTCAGGTTTCCACTGTGCAAAGTATCTCACTTCATCTTCATGCCGATGATATATGCCTTCAAATTTTTATTTCAGTTAAATTCTTCTACATTAAAAATTGGAATATCAGGTTCACATTTTTCAATTAGAATTTTGTCTGTAGGAACATTGCCTTCTATACATAATAACTTAACTCAACTTAACTAAAGTGACATATTTCCCTTACTCCTTCCTGAACAGTCTTCAGTTCTGTACCGCTTTCTTTATAAGACTTGATTACTCGTTTATAAAACCCCTTTTGGTTCATGATCTAATGTAGTACCCAACAATCTTCTATCATGCTCATACATATTGCATTTTACTTCCCAATGGTAACAGTCAATTTCCTTAGCATGTTCATCTCGAAAAAAGAATGTTGCTTCAAAAATAATACGAAAAGATGAATGTTTCAATCCAACAAATTCCGTATCGAATATTTCAAATCATATTGTAGTCTTTTCCACTTGATCCTAAAGATAATGAATTCAAACACTCTTGAACTAATGATATTAAAATGATTTTTCAAACATTTTACCTAGATTCTCAAGGCTAGAGACATCAATCGTGCGACTAACTTGACAGCCAATCAGAAGCACGTAACAGGGTTATTTGAAGCACCTTGCTTTATTCCAGGTTAAAAAGACTTGTTTTGTAACAGCGAAGGTAGTAGTTCATTGATTCCACCAGAATCCAAGTGCCTTAGGGTTAAATCATTGCGCAAATAACATTCAAAGTCAGAGTAATCGATTGTGCAAGAGTTCATTGACTCCAATAGTTACACAGCTGGTTTTTTCTCGGTGGTTTTTTCATTGCAGGGAGAAGTCGTAAAATTCTCGCGGAATTCATTAGGGGGAGAAGTAAAAAATCTCTCAGTATCTATTGCATGGAAATGAAACGTTGAAATTGTTAAGCAGCTTAGTTTGTAAAGTTTTACATGTTTGTTAATATCATCATAAGAAATTGAATTTTCAACTTCAAGATTTTTTATTCCCTGTTACGTTTTTTTTAAACTTCGAGACGTTATTTAACTTCAAGACGTTTTTGTTTTAACTTCGAGACGTTTTTTTTCTTCAAGCTGTTCTTTTTACTTAGAGACGTTTGTATTTCTTTGTGACGTTTTTGTTTTAACTTTGAGACGTTTTTTTTACCTCGAGACGTTTTTTACTTCGATACATTTTTTAACTTCAAACGTTTTTTTCTTCGTAAGTTTTTTTTTAACTTCACAATTTTTTATTTTAACTTCGAGATATCTTTTTCGAGACGTTTTTAATGTCTTCGTGACGTTTTTATTTTAACTTCGAGACGTTTTTCCTTACTTCGAGACATTGTTTTCTAACTTCGACACGTTTTTTTCCTTCGTGACATTTTTTTTAACTTCGAGACGTTTGGTTTTAATTTCGAGACCTTTTTTCTTTAAGATGATTTTTAACTTCAAGATGTTTTGTTTTTTCATGAGGTTTTTTTTACTTTAAGATGTTTTTTATTATTCGTGTCGTTTTAAAAAAGGAGGGGGGGGGTGGGACCCAGTCATATATATTATGATACCAAGTCTAACCACATCTTGTTAACAACCAGAAAAAAGATATTTAAAGGGAGGAGCATCCTGTCATACTCATAATACGTATTCTAATAATAACCATGTTAAGGCTTGGGTTCAAAAAAAAAAATATTAGGACTGAAATCAAAAGTAAAAGAATAACTAGTAGGGAGGGGTGTTTTTGAAACTAAAGATGATATTTGATATAAAACACAAAAAATTCAATGGCATAGCAAGTGCATGAAACCTATTGCTTAGAATGTATTTTTAAGAACATAATAATATCATTTACTAGTTGGTTCAGAGGGCTAACGCAACGCATGGTTCTTTTACCGTATGAAATCTCTAGTCTCACGTTTGATTCCTAAGCCAGACAAATATTTCATAAATTCAATGGGTGTGGTAGGACATATTAATTGAATACTACTCATTTCATTTAATTGTTAAATTATAAGATGATATATGAAGGTTTCTGTCAATGTATTTTTAATAAGAATTTATTAGCTTAGACTTGTTCAAAAAATTCTAACCCCCCCCCCAGAAAAAAATCAGTGTTTTGAATTAAAAATAATTAAGATTAGCCTCTAGGGCTAGGCTTGTAAACCACCTGAAGGCAGTTTTTATTCGTTTTTAGTTATCATATTGCTCTTTACCGTCCCCTGAAGGTCAAGGTTCCAAAATATGTCACGGATTGAAATTAAAATTTCAAGAATGGCTAGTAGGGAGGGGTGTTTTCTAAACTCAAGACGATATATGATATACAACAACATAAATTCAATAGTAGCATTGACTTGTAGGTTCAGATAGCTAACGTATCGTTCTTTTACCGGAGGAAATATCCGGTCTCACGTTTGATTCCTACACAAGCCAAATAATTTATAGTTTCAATGAGTGTGGTCAGACTTATAAATAGTATACAACTCATTTCATAAGTTGTTAATTCATAAGGTAAATGTAAGGTTTCTGTCAATATATTTCTAGGAAAAATTTATTGTCATCGAATTGTTCCAAAAACAAATTATGTCGTCCCCCCCCAAGAGAATTAAAATGTTCAGAATAAAATTAGAATTCAGAATCAATTAAGATTCACCTCAAAGGTTAAGCTCGTAAATCACCCAAAGGCAGTGGTTATGCGCTTTTTAGTTTTGATATTGCTATTTACCATCCCCTGAACGGTTCATATTCAAAAATATTTCACGGATTGAATTCAAGAGATTAAAAATTTATTGTACGGAGGAGTACTTTTTAAACTAAAGATTATATTTGATATACAAACACATACAATTCAATGGCATAGCAAGTGCACGAAACCAATCGCTTAGAATGTATTTCTAAGAACAGAATAATATGATTGATTCGTTGGTTCAGATGGCTAACGCATCCCTCTTCTACCAGAGATAATCTCAAGTTCCACATCCTATACCAGACAAATAATTCATAATTTTAATGGGTGTGGTCGGACGTATTAATAGGATACTACTCACTTCATTTAATTCTTAATGCATAAGGTTATATGTGAGGGTTTCTGTCAATATTTTTCTAAGCACAATTTATTAGCATCGACTTGTTCAAAAAAAATTCCGCCCCGCCCCCCCCCCCCAAAAAAAAAACAACAAAATTTTCAGAATAAAAATAATTAAATTTTTCCTCAAGGGCCAAGCTCTTAAACCACCCGAAGGCAGTGTTTATGTGCTTTTTTGTTTTGATATTGCTCTTTACCGTCTCCTGAAGGTCCAGGTTTGAAAATATTCCACGGATTGAATTCAAAAGTACAAGAATGGCTATTAGGGAGGGTATATTTTTTAAAATAAATATGGTATTTTATATGAAAACACACACAATTTAATGGCATAGCAAGGGCAAGAAACCTAGTGCTTATAATGTATTTCAAAGAAGATAATAATATCATTAACTTGTTGGTTCAGATGGCTAACGCATCGTTCTTTTACCGTAGAAAATCTCAGGTCTCACTTTCGATTCCTACACCAGACAAATAACTCATAAATTCAATAGGTATGGTCGGACATATTAATAGGACACTACTCATTTCATTCAATTGTTAATTCATAAGGTGATATATGAAGGTTTTGTCAATGTATTTTTAAGAACAACTTATTAGCATCGACTTGTTAATTTAGTAGACCAGCATGTCATTCCTTCATCCTTAGGAGTCCCCAGCTCAAATCCTACACCAGTCAAAATATTCCTGAAATCATCAGAAAATGCTTAGCGAATATCTTATATCATTACGCAATCTGTTTCGCAGTAGAATAAAGAAAAAAATTGCCTTATCCGGATTGTTTCAGAGTTCATTGACGCTAGTGCAATGGGAATGGCCTTGATAGAGCTCATTGATTAAAAAGGAATATTAAAAAGTAATATTACATTAAAATATTATTTTTAATATTACATTAAAAAGGAATATTTGGTGTACCTCTGTATTTTAGATATACGAATCTTGTGCAATAGTTTAGCACCCAAAACTTCCCTTTAATGAGCCTTTTTTTTAGACTTTTTTGGTAATGAACTTTTATAGTTAAGTTTTAAGAATAGAATAAACAACGCAGTGTAAACAAATGAAGAGACCAACTTTCTTGAGCCAAAGTAATCTATTAGTTTAAGTTCAGTATTTAATTGTTTTTAAACCCAAACTAATTTATCAATCCAACATTTAGCCCTATCTACTTCAGCAAAATTGAGTCTTGGGCCAAATTGACACTATTATGAACACATTTTATTAGCTATGCAAAACTATGAATGTTTGATTCTCCTGTTTTATCTGACTCAGTTCTTTTATTGGATTCAAGTCATCCATTATTTTTCATTTGGAAAGATATAATTGAATATTATTTACATGACTTTTAAATTTATCTCTTTCAAAAGCTACACTATTTTACAAATTAGACAGTTTGATTTTCCCCCTTGTATGGTTTTAAACATTTTAAAGAAACAATCTCTGTGGAACCAATGGTCCTCATTTGTATTACATTCAATCCAATTTGATGCATCACCTAAATCCGACGAATAAGAATTTGACTGATATGTTACAGGTGACATTCTACAAACTCTTCAAATATTATTCAATGTTACGTCCAAGGCTTTTACAATTTCTGCAAATATTTGGGCTTGCATTGTATTGCTACTTTCGTCATATGCCAAATTGTCAAATATATTTTCTTCGTCTCTGAAATTTAAGTAGAGATCGTTGAGTCGATCTACACACTCCAAATCTATCGAGTTGCAAAGAAAATCTATAAAGTGAAGGCACATCGGCCCGCAATTGAAACTATCTTCTTGTTTTTTTTTTAATTTAAAGGGCAACATTTTTAAATCAGAGCTTTTATCAAGAAATACGTTTGAAAATTGGCCCAAATATTTGTCTTCACCCTGCAAAGGATAATAAAAATGTAACTCCGGCTCAGACTATCAATGAAAATAAACGTCCAGTGCACACAAAACTCGTTAACCAAAAAAATCCAAATTTTGGCAAGAATCAAATAACCTGGATCCTTGAGTTGTAATAAGATCTTGTTTACAAGTAAAGCTCCTTGAAGAACAACACCATGGCCTAGATTTCTTTCCTTTATTCTATTAATTATATAAGCCTCCATAATCTGATCGCTTCGCCAAGCCTGTCCAATTATTGACGCCAGTTCACCTATTGAAATGTTTGCCAAATTGTTTTCCTCCCCCCCCCAGATTGTTTTCCTCCCACTCTTCCTATAACAATTGAATTGTTTTGACCCGAAGAATACTTTGAATACGCGTTGCTAAAGTCTTGGGGTATACGATTCAACTGTTGGAATAACAAAAGAATTTGGTTCTACGTCATCGTTGTGAAGACAATGGTTACTATGATTATAAGCCTACTGATTTTTATTTGGCGGTTACAAAATGTGATTCACCACTTGAGGACATTGCTTTGCATCAAATAAGCAAATTGAAACACTCAAATTTTACAAAATGAATGAAAATAGTATCATTGTCTATACAAGGAGATATGATAAGAGTGAAGTTACATTATTCTGTAGAAAATGTGACCCTGACATTACAGCACATCAGAATCAGTATACAGTGAATTCAGATGATCAAACCACATTAGTTGTTCTCGACAAATACCTATACGTAGTAGAAGAAGAAATCTAAAGAGTAGAAAAGTCGTTTTTATCATGTATATACATTATTTTTATTAACAAACAATTTCGCAAACATTTTTTGAACATTTTATTCGTAGGCACTAAAATCAATATCAAACACGCTTGAAAGAATATTTTCCACTAGGAAGTCGTTCAGTCGAGGAAAGTCAACGTAAATGTTGAGAAATTGCTTGTAGGTATAGCCACGACACCTGAACATGAAAAGTAGTAGTGCATGAAACCCGCATGTCTTAGTCGTTGATTCCTGTACTCTCCTCTGATTTTGAATGATAGTTTCCCCACTGCTCTCAATAAAGTTGTTGATGTGTGGAGTGTAGAATTCATATGATAGGCCAAGAGGATAAAAAAATTCGATATTATTTGCTATTTGAAAGATGCATAGCCAACGACCTGTCTTCAAACTCGATGGACTGATATTAATAATGACTTTGGTATTGTTAACAATTGGAATTTTTACAATGAAGTCCGATGGCATGCAATAGGACTTATACTGGGACATGTAAAAATCCATATTAAATACGCTGATTATTTGGTTTGTGTTCATAGTGACTGGTTTCAAATTGACTCAATGATATTAATGTGATGCTTTCAGTCAAAGCATCGGCAAATAGGCATTCTAAACGTACATTCCCCATTCGCACTGTGCTCATATCCTGAGTGCCAGACAAGTCCAAAACAATTACACCATGGTTTTTTGAGAACATTGAATTGGTTATTCCATTTTCAAATAGTTGTGAATCATGATCTAGGAATTGCATTGTCAACTCATACAGAGTTCTATAGGATTTTTTATCAAATGATAGAGTGTACAGTGAAATTCCATTCACTTTGCACACAAGGCCAAATAGACCAAAAAATTAAAATCATGGGGAGTAGCAGTCCAGGATCCAACGGCACTGGCATTCTTCACAAAGGCCAAACCGAGTTTTGATGGGATTTGTCCATTGATAAATGATGAATCAGTATAACTGCAAGAGCCAGTGCCAATGTGACGTTGATTGGTGATTTTATGGGGGACACGAAGTTTAATATTGTTACCATTGGCTCTTAGCTTTTCCACTGCCAATGCAACAGAGCTCATAACCTGTTGTTTTCGAACATGAAGAATTGCTGTAGTGATAATGACATTTGCGTCAGGCGCTGGAGCAAGTGTTTATCTCAAAATGAAATTCGATGGAGCTAGTTGTAACTTTATGTCAATCTTCACATTGGGGGTAACCATTGGGATATATTGAGTATCTCATGATTTAATTTTCCAACTAGATGATACTCCTGTGTCACTGCAGCAGTTAACTCACCGTCAGTATCAACACCTGATCTATATTTATAACCCAATGCCTGTCCTCTCAACTCCTTAAACGTCTTTGATGTCATCATCATAAATTGTATGTAGCTTGCATATTTTGATGAAAAAAATTGCTAGTGCTCACCAATGTTCCATTAATGAATACATTAATTTATTTGAACAAGTTGTGTTGGATACAGTTTTTATAGGAAAGCCCATCGGCAGCACTGGGAGTTGCATTGCCTGACTTTTTTTTTACCGCAACATTTAAATCAATAAATGTTGATGATAAATCAATGAAATAGTCTTCATTGGAAAATATCTGAAAGTGTATATTTTCCGAGAGGGGTTGATGAGGATGAAATTTTTCATAGTAGCCATACTTGACACTGACATCAACATTTTCAGCACTGAATAGATTCAATGAGGAGCTGCTTGATGGATGTGATTGTTTGTGGGGGAGATAGGTCATCTTAAGAGAAGAAATCCTTCTTTGATCTAACAAACTTTTTCTTCTTCTTATTGGTCTTCTTCCTGTTATTCCTCAAAGTCGTTGTTGATGTCTTTCGCTTCCAACCTGGGTAGAGACTGATGAGTGAATGATGACCACGAACCTTTTTAACCCCTTCCCATTTTGCTGAGATTTCAATTGCTAACCAACGGGTCTTGCTGAAGATCTAATATTTTTTTAACACTCTCGTTGATAGTTTTACCCGATCCCCAGTCCTGTAGTGTTGAGGCAGCAAAATTTGATGTGTACCTTGAGTAATATGTGATATATTTAAAATACAAAAATTCGTTCCTTCTAAAGATAATTTCGACATAAATTAAACTTCTCCTAATTAAGTTTAAATCCCACTTCAAAAAAAAAAATTCTTAATCAGCAAAAGGAGAAATTGAATTTTAGCCTCAGCCAAACAACGACGCTATTCGGTTTTGAATTTCGCTAAGATATTTGGTAATACAAAAATCACCAGATACAGAATTCACAGGAAGCTTAAGTTATAATGTTTAATCATCAGAAATATTTAAAACAAATTATTGGACGGTCAGTGATCATAATGAAGTGAGCTGGTAAACATAATAACAAGGTAGCGGCCCCCTCCAAAGGACTCGAGCCAATCACGAAATAGCTCTCACGGCACATGATCAGGACTTAGGATATATGGCGATGAAAAGTATTTTTCGCGTCATTATTATTATTGGCATTCGTGGATCAGAATTATTATTATTGGCATTCAGTTGTCATAATCCTTTCGATTCCTTTGTCAGAATTATTGTTGGACATTCATTTGTCAGAATTATCATTATGCAGTCATTGTAGAGATTTGGTCATTATTATCTCTGCCCTGTTGTTGTCAATTGAAGTGAAGCACTGTTGTACACCTAAATGTAAGTCTCAATAAACTATTGCTTTTCTATTTGTGTTGTTTTATTTATAAGTCTGTATCTAATCACACAGCAGGTAATTAGTTCGTATGTCTCCATTGGCAACGCTCCCAGAAATCTGATTTCCACATAACATTAGTGGTAATTAATTTCGAGATAACCCAAGGAAAAGAGGTAACATTTATATAGTTACGTATTTTATGTTCTCGCGTTCAGCGAGTGGCGCGGTCACCCATTCACTTTACTCCCTATTGCTGTGGCGCTTTCCTTAACGCCAAAACCTTCAAAGCCACAACATTTAACGCCACAGAGGTAGGTAGTAAAGTGAATAGAGTGAATAGAGAGGTAGGTAGAAAGGAGGTAGAGCGATTGATCAAAGTTGATACGATTGTGGCAAATCACAGTAAAGCAAAAATAAATAGCCTAGGCGAATCAAACACGAGCCTGACCTTCAAGGGTGATCAGGCGTCTCCCAATTTCTTTTCAAGGGATAATCCCCCAGTTCGTCAAAGAAATAGAACCCAAGAACCCGCTAGGCAGAAAACAGTACGTTTTCAGCCCGTCAAACAAATTAGTTATGAAAATAACCCTACAATAATAAGATGCTATATTTGTAATCGTATTGGGCATATCGCTAGAGAGTGCCGTTATGTCCCCAATCGCACACCAAGGATCACCGTCGGTAAAACGCAAAATTATGGCAACCATTTGTTCTGAAGAACAAATTTTAGCGCCACTGGTGCACTAGGCTATAGCCAGGGAAGATTGCGGCAATCAGTACCTTACAACGCGTACCAACCAAATTTGTACAGTCCTCCCCCCCAATAGACAAATTAATTACCATTTTGAAAACCCAAATACTCGCCAAAACCAATATAATGCGAGAATGGTATACAGAAATCACGAAAATTTGCCGACGGAAAATGCAAATTTTTCAAGTCGACGGCAAATAGTTAATTGGCCGACTGGAAATGAAACTTTTTCAAGCCAACGGCATTTGTAGTTGACGCCAGCTCCCGGCACTGGCGCAAGAAATCCAAACTATCGTAATAATACATGGTAAAATTGAAAAACAAATGAAAATCAATTAGCTAGAGATTCCATAAATATATCCGAATCTCTAATGCAGACACCGACGTATGAAATAAATCCTCAGGGAAACGCGTCAGGCCCCTCAGAAGAATAAATTGGACCCAGAGGGCGCCTAGAATATTTTATAGGTCCAACCCAATAGTAGTACCGTCTTGTAGTGATAGTAACAATAAGTTACCTATATTTAAAGATTTTTGTGTGGCAAATGTTTACTTTAAGGCTTTAATTTAATCTGGTGCAACGATTAGTATCATAAACTCATGCATATTTAATATTTTGCCGCCGCATATTAGGCGACAGAGAAATTTTAATAACCCCAATTTAACTAGCGTGACAGGGCATAAATTGGATGCAAAAGGTTCAATTCGCCTAGACGTAAAAAGGGATAATAGAGTCTTTCCGAAAAATTTTATAATATGCGATAACTTTCCGTCTGAAGCCATTATCGGCGCAAATTTTTAAGGTCTAATAGGGTACTATTAGACGTGCCAAACGAAAGGCTCGTCTACCCGGCTAAGGTACGGGAAGGAATTTCTACCTTAAGAAACTGTAACAGAGGTTACGAAGAGAACGCAACAGTAAATTAAATTTCTGGCGGTATAATGTCGCAATCTTTTGAACCTCATGTCTCGCAAGGAGGGCATGGCATAATCAGAAATTTGTTCAATTATTCTGAGAGACATTGCAGAAATGAAGTAAATTTAAATAATAAGTGTATTGAATCTGCGAAAATAAAAATAGAAGATATGCGACAGTACAGGTCAAACGAAATCAAGAAAATAGCGGAATTATGGAAAACATAGTAAAACCGAATTTGACGCCACAAGATGACGCAATGACGCAGCAAAGGGCCAGTATGAATCTAATAAAAAATAATAGTGAAGAGAAATTGAACAGGTTCGCGATACGGAAAACAAAGAACCCTCCCAAAACAATGCAAAGAATTCAAATATCACAGATGTTTGAACCAGTAGAGAGCAAATCTGAAATATGGATTGCGATCCCATCGAATTAAATTCCTGAAAATCTGTTATGCGAGGAACAGATTATATCTTACGACAAAGGAGAAAGTTTAATTTGGGTAACTAATAACCATGAAAATGATACAATTACAATAAAAAAGGGGACGTGTCTAGTTCAAATCCAAGTTATCTCGGAGAATGATTTTGATAGATGGGACAATTCCAAAAGAAACCTAGTTAATGGCATTAAAACCTCAAATAACAAATACCCTCTAACTAAATCGCAATTCTTAAACAAATTTAATATGGATAATATTACGGACTTAGATCTTAAGAAAAAATTATGCGAATTATTATGGAATTTAAAAGATGTATTTTCCTCATCTGAAGATGACATCGGACTGATACCATTTTATGAACATTCAATTTTAACGACTGGTAATCCTGTAGCGAAACAGCCATATCGTGTGCCGTATAAGCCCAAAGAGTGGTTAAAAAATAAAATTCATGAATTAGAAAAAAATGAAATTATACGCCCCAGTATAAGTCCGTATAGTGCTCCAGTGATCTTGGTACCAAAAAAGAATGGTGATCTAAGACTTGTTGTAGATTATAGAGCCCTTAACAAACAAGTAGTTACTGATAAATTTCCTTTACCAAGAATAGATGAAATCCTTGACTCTACCACGAGCAAAAATAAAATTTTTACTTCTTTGGATCTTACCCAAGGCTACCACCAAGTGAAAATAGCCGAAAAAGATGTCTATAAAACTGCATTTACTATGACTAAATGTGGTTCATATGAATACTTGAGAGTACCTTTTGGATTTAAGACAAGTTCAAGCGCGCTATGCAGACCCTTTTTACACCTGTTAAGAGGATTAAAAAATATAATTCATTTTGTTGCTGATGTCATATGCGTGGGAGAAAACGCTGAACAACACTTAGCAACATTAGCTAATGTATTCGAGAAATTCAGACAGGGCAATTTAAAATGCCGGCCTGAAAAAGTAAATTTATTTCAACCTAAAATAAAATTTTTAGGAGTAGTGGTGACGCAAGGAGAGCTATCTCCAGACCCAGACAAAATAAAATGTGTTGAAAACCTCAAACCCCCTAGAACTATGAAAGATTTAAGAGGAATTTTAGGTCTTACTGGCTACTTTAGAAAATTCTTGCGCAATTACGTTCAAATTGCGAAACCCCTCAGAGAATTAACTAAAGAGAACTCCCAAAATGTTACTGGTCACAGAAAGCTCAAACTTCCCTAGACCGTCTCAAAAAAGCAGTCACTTCTGAACCAATATTATCGCTGCCTGATTTTGAAAACGGACAATTTGTGGTCACAACCGATGCTAGTTCAAAAGGCATTGGCGCTATTCTTTCACAAATAATCTCGGTAGAAAACCCTAATCCTCTAGAGGGAACGTCTAAACAAAACAAAAATAGAAAAAGATATATGTTATTCAAGTAAAACTTTATCAAAAGGCGAAAGTAGTTATTCCGCCACAAAATTAGAATTATTATCTATAATCCACCACTTGGACAAATTTAGGCACTGTTTAATCGGTAGAAAATTTATACTACGATCAGACCACAAAAGCTTGCAGTACCTGCGCACATGAAAAAACCCCACGGGAATTCTTGCTAGATGGATTATGAAAATCCAAGATCTAGATTACGAATTTGAATATTTAAAAGGTAAACAAAATACAGCTTGTGACTTTTTGCGTAGATACCCAGAAAATATGCCGTCTGAAGCCGAGGAAAATGAAGTTAACGCTATCAATGCTAAGAGTAAACATATATGTAAGAAAAACAAAGTCAAAGATTCAGTAAAAGAAAATAAGGATAACTATTGTCCCTTGTCTTTAGAAAATGTAAAAAGAAATCAAAAAAAGGACGAAATGTGTGTAGCACTTATTAATTAATTTGTGAATGATGATTTGTCACCAGATAAATTCAAAACTCTTAGAAAAGAGATAGATAATTTTTACTATGATCTTGATGAAGAAATACTATTAAAGAATCGTGACTGCCGAGGCAAATAGAAACCAAACCTCGATAATACCTGTATTATCCCAAAACTTAAAAACACCTGCATTCGAATATTTTCATTCAGACATAGGTGTACATTTAGGAATAACAAAAACTTTCCATAAATTAAAATAATATTTTTACGTGCCGTCGGCAGTAACAAAACTTAAAGAATTTGTAAGTACATGCGAAGCGTGTAACTTAAGAAAAAAACCCCAAGCTAATCCCAATCCTCCGATGGGAAGAGTCCCGGTAGCGAGATTCCCCTTTGATATGGTCTCATTTGATTTATATGGAACCAGTGGAGACTTACCTGTTTCTAACAGATGCCATACTTGTATTCCTTCAGTTATAGATCACTTTTCTGAATTTACTTTCGCAAAAGCATTAAAGAATCAAGGTGCTTACGCCACGAGTAAGGCGTTAGCGACATTATTTTTAAAATTTGGCATTCCAAATAAGGTTTTAAGTGACAACGGAAGCAATTTTGTTTCAAAAGTAACAAAAGACCTAATGAGTTTTCTTAACATAGAGAAATTGGTGACTTCCCCATATCACCCACAAGCTAACGGTAAAATAGAAAATAGGCATAAAATATTTTTGAACGTATTAAGCATTTATACAAAAGACAACAGGAACAATTGGGATCAACTCTTACCTTATTTAACTAACATAATCAATACTGCTTATTCAGAAACAACCAAAGACAACCCTTTTTATTTACTGTTTGGTCGCGATTTTAGAATCCCCCCTTATGATGAGATTATTGAGTCTCGGCAGTATTGAGTCATAACTTGGAGAAAAAAAGAATAATAGAAAAAATCGAAAAAATAGTAAAACAAGAGTTGGAAAAATGTAAAATAAGTCAAGAGCTAAGAAACCTACCCAAAATCAAAGGGAATATAGATTTTAGGATAGGAGATTGTGTCGAACTAAAAAATGAGGCAAAAGCAGAAGGCAAGAAACTTTCCAATAAATATTATGGACCATACAGAATAGTCAAAAAGTATGATAACGATTTTACTTTTAAAGTGTGAACCCTGATAGTGGAAGAACTTACAAGGCGCATGTTAGCCAAATAAAAAGAGCCAAATTTCCAGAAAGATGGGTACCGCGTCCCTCGTCTATCGATTCGTCAGATGCAAAAAATGAGCCCCCTAAATCAAGATTGGCAGAGCTAAAACCCTTTAATTTCAAGCAAGACTATTTTGAGAATGATGGTGACGAGGAAAACTTTGAAGAATTTTCTGAATTTTTATTATTTCCAAGAGAAAATCCCTAATACCTGTAGGAATAAAAACGCCAAAAGATCCAAAAAGTTCATCATCAGAGAGCGCAGGAGAATTAGATTATACGATATCTCCAAAAACCCAATTTTTCCCTGATAGAATTTCGACCCCTTTTCCCCCCAAAAGATTTCCAGGCGATATGGTTTCCCCTGCAACACCAATAGAGAGACCCCTGTCATTACAGGAGGAATTGAACAGAGCGGTAGAAACTCTGGGTATTATTGTAGAGAAAACTCCTCCCAAAGATTCAATTAAAACAAATTTGCGAGAAGCTATGGATTTAATAAATTTCCCAATAAAAAAGAGTCAAAGTACATTGCCTTGGAGTCAAACTCCCAAGGAAGACCAGCAAGGACAATATCATGATATAACTGTGTCCAAGGTCAAGCCTAAGCAATGGACTTCATGGAGGGAAACACTAGTGCAAAGAATGCGCCATCCACCTGAAGACATGGCTTTTAAACAGTGGAGGAACCCCGCAAAAACTTTTGATTCCTCTCAAAGCTCTCAAGAGTCTTTCAAATATCCCGAGTTGAAAACTCAAAGCGAGGACTTAGAGAATAAACCTTCTACTTCCAGAGGAGTAGAAATTTACATAGGAAGGGGAGGTGATACCTCAAAAATGCGAGGTGGAACCTCTAAAAGTTCTAATGCAGAATCATCGGAAACCAGTTCCGAAGGGTCTGACGACGAATCAGACCATATGGTAGTTAAAGAAACAGGAAAGTTAAAACCGACTTCGGCAGCCGCGTACGCGAAAGAAACAAAATTAAAAGGGCAAGAATTTTGAAAAAAAAATACAAGAAATTTGATCTTATATCGCTAACAAAACCTAAATAGAAAAAACCGCAAGAAACAGAAGAAAAAGTAACGACACAGTCAGGTAGAACGGTTAAGAAACCGGACAGATTAAAATACCCTTAAAAATACAAAAAAAAAAGATTTCTTATGGATAGGCATCACAAAGGAATAATAGCTTAAAAACTTCTAGCTCACAAGTAAAAATCTACACGTACCATTCCAGCACGATGTATCCAGTCCAGCTGAAAGAAGTCTTGATAGGAAGTACTAAACGAAAAATATTCATACACCTTAGAAATGATCTTTGGTTATTTTCTGTTCCTAGAGAAACTGTTGGAACTTTGCCTTGTTATAATAATACAGAAATAATAGATCCAAGTTACAGGACAGAATTACTGTTACAAGATGTGGCTACGGTAACCATAAAACAAGGATGTCGACTTGTAACTAAAGAGTCACCTGTTTGAACGCCGTTAATTACCACGAGCGCAAATATAATAAGTGCTAAAATAATCAATTTTAAGGCAATTAACCTGTCGTACACTATTCCCAATATAGAAAGTGAGGAAATGAAAACCTCGGTATGGTTCAAAATAGAAAAGAATAAAGGGACATAAAGGCTTACAAAAATAATAGAAGCATTAGACTCCCAGACCCCCCTATTTACAAATGAAGACCAGAGATTAACGTTTGTGGATAATAGATACGGATTATTCTCAACCAATTTTTGGTGGAACATACTACTGACCGTATGTTTCGTATTCGAGATTTCCCTGACCATGAGAATCTTACTCACTTTTAATTATGGAAAAATCCTGACACTAATAAGGCAAGACCCAAAGGAAGAACACGGGGAAACGGCTGAAATGCAGCAGACGTTAAACCCGGAACCCCATGAGAACGTCTAAGCCAAGAAAAGGGAAGACATTAGAAAACGAGTGGGTATAGAGGTCTCCACTCGTCCTTGCTATGTCTTGTTCCCTAATTGTAAGTGTCGTTTACGTAAAACCGTGCGGTTACGACGCTGCAACATGCGTTTCTTAAACAGCACAGATGTACGTGAACAATGAAGGCATGAAATATGTTGTAAACTGAGAACTCAAATTTAACAATGTAGAGTAACTTATGTTTAAAGGACTTTTTTAAATCTAAGGGAGGATTAAATAAGTGTTGAAGAATTAAATAAGCCTTGTATCGTCGTTTCCTTTCCCAAAACAAATTAGAAGAAATCTTTGTTTTAGATTTCCCAATGGGAATTCTATATATCCGAAACCAACATGATAATAATTTCGTTTTATTAAAATGAATATTTGTACAGTAATATTAGTGTATCTATTTAATATTGTCTTGTAGGGTAACATTCACCCTAAAATGCACCTAATCGTATTGTTTATTATGTATTAAGACTACTTGATTTTAAAGAACGGGTGATTCTGCCTTGTTATTTTTATTACAGGAAGTAGATTGACATATTGGAAATCGATCATTACAATGCACAGTCCAGTGCAGATACAACCTAGCAGCATCTATTTTCATCGTACCTCAACCAACGAAGAGTACTCACCAAAGAATCCAGGCAATTTTCGTCCTAGGTTCGTTTACTAAAATTATAGTTACCTTTTGATCGTTGTTTCCTCGACCACGAACCATATAACGTATCAGGTAACACTCTATTTGAATCTCAGTATTCAGTGCATTATCGAACTATATAAACACACAAATCCTGAAAACCCCATCGACCAGTACAAGATATAAGTACATAAATATCACCCTTGATAATCCTTATGGACCCATATACCATATGACTGCATAGTTATGATATTTTGATGAACCCAAAGATTATTTATGTGTCGCAGATTCACGCATCGAATCCCTTTCGACCATTTCTCGGAATCCATCCTATCACCTCTATCAAATTAGAAAAGTTCATATTTCTGTTATCCCATAAATGTTACGAGATAATTTCTGAAAAATGGACCTGGAAACCAACCATTGAACTACAAAAACCAAAGTCAACCCCAGTGACGAAACCCCTCAGTGAAAATATACTCCTCCCACAGGTTAGGGACAATATGTTGAAGAAGTCACTAAAGTTTGATGTCGACCCATTCCAAATCCAAACATCAATTCCCTTGTGATTAACCAAGGAATCACCGTAAAAGTTAATAGACGCAAGCCATGCACGAACAATTTTATAAGAGAACTGTAATCTCTAAGCGCACGAATGAACAATTTTATACGAGAAGTACATTCTCTATGTGCTTTAAAATATGCCAAAAATGATATGCTAAGAAGAAAATGAACGCAGTCTGAGTGTTCAACCCCTTAATGATAAGGCACCCTACGAAGTATCCAAAAACAGCAGGTGAGAATGAACTCTGATATCAAAATTCCACACATCTGTACCTGGGAGTATCATTTCCCATTTGACAATTAGAGAAAGCGTTTCGTCCAAAATGAACATAATCATGCTCGAACTGTTCTGTGAAGAAACTATATAGTAAGTGTTTACAAATTTTTGCCAAGACGAAAGGAGTGAAGGACCATAATTTACAACAGAAGGATTGAGTACAATAAGAGACACGAAGGTGATGAAGTAGGTGTGAATTTGCATATGTTACGTTTTAATAACTTCGATAACTTAAAAATTCCAATATCTTATCAGTAATATTACATAGCATAGTAATATTCAGATAGAGTTATGTGTAGCGTTGTCGTACTATTCATTTAATTTAGCGTAGATAGAAAACTAATTATCATATAGTTAGCAAGGGATAAAAACTTACAAAAGGTGAATTTTCCAAAAAATATTAACCTTGTTGGAAATGTGAAAGTCATCAATGTTAGATGTAGAAAAAAAATCTTTAGTATAGTAGCTAGGCTAGATTCGTAGATAATCTTAGTCCGGTAGATGAACTTTAGAAATGGCTGTATAATAAAATAAGAAAAGTAATAGAGAAAATTTTTAGCACTCCTGATTAAGCTTATATAAAATTCACAGGAAGCTTAAGTTATAATGTTTAATCATCAGAAATATTTAAAACAAATTATTGGACGTTCAGTGAGCATAATGAAGTGAGTTGGTAAATATAATAACAAGGTAGCGGCCCCCTCCACAGGACTTGGGCCAATCACGAAATAGCTCTCACGGCACATGATCAGGACTTAGGATATATGGCGATGAAAAGTTTTTTTTTGCGTCATTATTATTATTGGAATTCGTGGACCAGAATTATTATTATTGGCATTCAGTTGTCATAATCTTTTCGATTCTTTTGTCAGAATTATTGTTGGAAATTCACATGTCAGAATTATCATTATGCAGTCATTGTAGAGATTTGGATATTATTATCTCTGCCCTGTTGTTGTCAATTGAAGTAAAGCACTATTGTACGCCTAAATTTAAGTCTTAATAAAACTATTGCTTTTCTATTTGAGTTGTTTTATTTATAAGTCTATATCTAATCGCACAGCAGGTAACTAGTTCGTATGTCTCCATTGGTAACGCTCCCAGGAATCTGATTTCCACATAACATTAGAGGTAATTGATTTCGATATAACCCAAGGAAAAGAGGTTACATTTATATAGTTACGTATTTTATTTTCTCGCGTTCAGCTAGTGGTGCGGTCACCCATTTACTTTACTCCCTATTGCTGTGGCGCTATGCTTAACGCCACGACCTTCAAAGCCACGACATCTAACGCCAAAGATGCAGCAGGTACAAAATATTTTCTTGCAAGGGATAGTACAGAACGAAATAGCCTAGCAAACCAGCTACCAAGACAATAGCCAGACATACTAGTACGCCCCTTGTAATAGTCCAATCTATGACCTATTTGACGAGGACTCAGAGCACCAACATAGCAGTCAGTAACAGGACACTTTACTGAAAAAAATATAAATGTTTTTACTTTTATAACTTTAATAAATAAATAATATTATGATTTTGATTACTAAATATCAGTAAATGTATATTAAACTGACAATGCATATTAATTTGTATTTTTTTCAGTTAAGTACAAATTATGTTCTGACCTTGGGAAGGCATAGGGGTTTTGAGCCCAACTTGTGTTAATTTCTGCTCGGTTTGAGTTTGACTCGGTTATTTATTGTAATTTCTGCTCGTTTTGGGTTTCATTTCTTTATCGATGCTGATTTGTGGTAGTTTCACGCTTGATAGATTATTTGATTTGATTTTTGCTCATTTTTGTTTAATGGGTTTCTTTACTTTTCTTTGAAAAACTTGTTTTGTGGACAAAGTTACTTTAATTAATTTCTGTTCATTTTAAATCGACACAGTCTTTTCAGAGAAAAAGAAAATAATACTTTAAATCTTTTCGTTTTTTAAAGAATTTATAATTTGGCCTGCTATTTGTGTGCTGGAGAAAAAGTTTCAGCAATATTTAACAACATACATCCTCTTAAAATCTGAAAACAAATAGTAGTGTTTAATTTAGTTGCATACCTCCTCTAGTTTACCTGAAATGGAAAGCTTGATACCATTCACAAAAAAATCTGTTTACTTTCTTTGATAGCTTGGATACACTTACACCATTTCGATTTGGTTAAAAATTAAGAGCAGAAGCAGCCCCAAAAGTTTGAACATAATACCCTCAGTCGTTCTTGGGATGCTGCTGAGATGCCTTATTGGGAATTAGCATTAACAGAGTGCATTTTGATTTAATCTTATGGCAACATTTACTTTTTAAACATAAAGTCAAATGGGAGGGTGGGCGTGGGAGGGGGATTAGTTTCCCTCCAATCACTTTCGACTATTAAAAAGGGGATCAGCCCTTTCTATTTTCAATCGAACGAGCTCTTTCCGAAGTTCCAACGACAACTACTTTGATAGAAAGTGCCCTGGTCTAAACAAAAAAATAAAAATAATACATTATATCCAAATCGATCTTTACTATAAAAATGTCAAGCCTTCCAATTACTTTCGACTATTAAAAAGGGCACTAGGCCTTTAGAATTCCAATTGAATGAGCCTTTTTCGATTTTCTACGACAACACTTCCTATAAACACCCAGGGCATAAATTACAACTCTTACCGTAAAAGCTGTGAGGGTGGTTGTCATCCTCTAAGACCTAATTTCCAGAACTATCAAAATTTTGATTGGATGTGTTTGGGGGAATGGTGGGCGTGAGAAAGGGGTTAGTTACCATCCAATCACTTTCAACTATTAAAAAAGGCACTATCCCTCTCAATTTCCAATTGAATGAGCCGCTTTTGAAGTTTTTACGACAACTCTATCATTAAAAACCTTATATACCCCCTGGGCATAACTTACAACCTTTGCCCTGGGGCTCTCGGGGGTTTGTCATACTTAAATACATAATTTCCAGAACTTTCAACTACGTTGAATAAGATGGCTATCTCTAGGCTTTGATTGAATGTGTTTGGGGAAATGGAGGGCGTGAGAGGGGAGTTAAATACTCTCCACTCACTTTCAACTATTAAAAAGGGCAATTTCAATTTCCAATCAAACGAGCCCCTTTTGATATTTCGACAACAACTTTCTATAAAAACCTTATATGCCCCCAGGGCACAAATTACAACCCTTGCACTGAAAGCTCTGATGGGGTTTTTATCCAAAAAGACCTAATTTCGGGAACTTTCGTCTACGGTGAACAAAATGGATATCTCAAAATTTTGATTGGATGGTTTTGGGGAAATGGTGGGCGTGAGAGGGGGGTTAGTTGCCCATTTCAATAAAAACCTTATATGCCCCCAGGGCATAACTTATAACCCTTGCCCTGAAGACTATGGGGAGAGTGTCCTGCTCAAAGGTATAATTTCCTGAACTTTAAACTTTGTGGAACAAAATGGCTATCAAGAAATTTTGATCGGATATGTTTGGGGAAATGGTGGGCGTGGAAGGTGTGTTTGTTGCCTTCCAATCACTTTCGACTATTAAAAACGCCACTAGCCATTTCAATTTCCAATCGAATGAGTCATTTTTGAAGCTTATATGCCTTCAGGGCATATTTTAAAACCCTTGCCCTGAGGGCTGTTGGGGAGTGTCCTCCTCAAAAACATAATATCTATCTGGAAATCCAAAACACTGAATAAAATGGCTATCTAAAAATTTTGATTGGATGTGTTTGGGGAAAAGGTGGGCGAGAGAGGGGGGCTAGTTGCCCTCAAGTCACTTTCTACTATTAAAAAGGGCACTATACCTTTGAATTTCCAATCGAATGAGCCCTTTTTCAAGTTTCTGCGACAAAGATTTCAATAAAACTTATATGCCCCCAGGGCATAACTTATAACCCTTGCTCTGAAGACCCTTGTGTCCTGCTTAAAGGCATAATTTCCTGAACTTTAACTGTGTGGAACAAAATGGCTATCTCAAAATTTTGATTGGATGTGTTTGGGAAAATGGTGGGCGTGGAAGGGGTGTTAGTTGCCTTCCAATTACTTTCTACTATTAAAAAGGGCACAAGCCATTTCAATTTCTAATCAAATGAACCCTTTTTGAAGTTTCTACGACAACGCGTTCTATAAAAACTTTATATGCCCCCAGGGCATAACTTACAACCCTTGTCCTGAGGGATGTGAGGTGGTTGTCATCCTCAAAGACCTAATTTCCAGAACTTAAAACTACGTAGAACAAAATGGCTATCTCAAAATAATTTTGATTTGATGTGTTTGGGGGAATAATAACCGTGGGGGGGGGAGGGGGCTAGTTGCCCTCCAATCACTTTCGACTATTAAAAAGGGCACTAGCCACTCCAACCTCTATTCGAATGAGACCTTTTAGAAGTTTCTGCGATGACTCCTTCGATAGAAAGTGCCTTGGTATGGAGAAACCAAAAACACACTCCCTCACAATCCTGAGGGTTGTGAGGGAGTGTCCTCCTCAAAAACATATTGTCTATCTAGAAAACAACTACGCTGAACAAAATAGCTATCTCAAAATTTTGATTGGATGTGTTTGAGGAAATGATGGGCGTAGGGGGGGGGGGGTGCCCTCCCATCACTTTCGACTATTAAAAAGGGCACTAGCCACTCCAATTTCCAATCGAATGAGCCCTTTTCGAAGTTTCTACGACAATGCCTTCTATAAAAACCTTATATGCCCCATGGCATAGCTTAAAACCCTTGCCCTGAGGGTTGTGGGGAGTGTCCTCCTCAAAAAGATACTTTCTATCTGGAAATCAACTACGCTGAACAAAATGTCTATCTCAAAATTTTTATTAGATGTGTTTGGGGGAATGATGGGTGTGGGGGGGAGCTAGGTGCCCTCCAATCATTTTCGACTATTAAAAAGGGCACTAGCCCTTTGAATTTTCAATTGAATGTGCCTGTTTTGAAGTTTCTACGGCAACGCCTTCTATAAAAACCTTATGTGCCCCCAGAGCATAACTTAAAACCCATGCCCTGAGGGTTGTGGGGGACTGTCCTCCTCAATAACATATTTTCTATCAGGAAATCAACTACGCTGAACAAAATGGCTATCTCAAAATTTTGATTGGATGTGTTTGGGGGA
>JAQQPU010001631.1:16213-31945 GCA_029168905.1 Artemia sp. Kazakhstan ARC1039 | reverse complement strand
GGGGGCTAGTTGCCCTCCAATAACTTTCGACTATTAAAAAGAGTACTAGCCCTTTGAATTTACAATCGAATGATCCTATTTTGAAGTTTCTACGACAACGCCTTCTATAAAAAACTTTTGCGCCCCACGGGCATAACCTAAAACCCTTGCCCTGAGGGTTGTGAGGGATTGTACTCCTCAAAAACATATTTTCTATCTGGAAAACAACTACGCTGAACAAAATGGCCGATTTTCAATGGCCAATCTGTCATCAGGTGATAGAACCATAGGATAGCTTGTATAGCGTAGGCGAGAAATTGCGCCATTCACTGTTTTAATCAGACTGGTCAATGCCGTGCGCATGCAGTTTCCCTACCCAAGGACTCAGCTACATCCACCACTTAGTAGATTCTCTTTGTGCGTGAGCGTAAGAGCCCCTATGGCTTCATGTATTTTAAAACGCTTTGGATTTGACGAATCGTACACGTCTGTGAGTTTGGCCTCGCAGTCCAACCCGATCTTGTTGCTCTGCAGGACCGAGTTTTGGAAGTTCTTAAAACGCAAGATCGCCCTTTCTCCGCTAACCGTTTCCACAGTCTGGTATCCATGACGTTTACAGTGTTTCATTCGATGCTTTAACTTTAAATTACTACGAAATCTCGAGAGGCAGGTTGGACAATAGTAGCATACACCCAACGCCCCCATTTTCCCTCATATAAAACCCTACTAATATCGGTTATTAGATTAAAATGTCCTATTGAATCAGGCTGTAAAGGAGGCGTGTATAGAAGCCAGACCTAATGCTTCACTGCTTCAATAGACGGAGCCCTGACTGGAAATAATACACCCTTTTTATCAGAACACTGAACCTCTTCCAATTCTGTTTCATACAGTAATACCGTAACGCCAATCTTTAAATGTTCATTAGCCCGCTCAAAAATATCTATTACTTTTAGTGTTACGGGAAATTGACCATTTAAACAATTGAAATCTACTTCAGAAAACTTTGACATATCCCCATTAGCTGCTAATTCATCCAACTTTTTCTTAGAAGCATTTTCACACAGGGGTCTAAAGGCTGCAATCAAAAATGCATACTTGAAACACTGTAGCCTCGCATCGAAATTCGTTGTATACCCTGACAACGCTCTAAATCAGAATGATATCTTAATTCTATATTCCCACTCCCCCCTCTTAAAATAAATCTTTTTTGAACTTACAAATATTGACGCTTAAATTCTCAATAAATAAATCAACCGACCCACTACCCCCCTCATTATAATTGTCCAGTTTAGTTATGATGCTGTTGACCCAATCCAAAAAAAACTCTTCATAAATTGCCAAATATGGGCGAATCGCTAACATCTTTGTATGTAAGTATTTTAAGTAAAATTCACTCGCATTTTCATTCAAAAAATATATTTTCAGTGCTATTGATGCTTTTAAACTGTTCTTCCCTCCCCACATCCGCATCTGTTGTTCAAGAGCGGCTCGAATCATGTTAACATAGGAATAAGTAATAGTCAGGGGGTATGTTTCTATACCCCCTGATATTAAAGAATTAAAGGGGTCACCAAAAATGGCCATGTAGACATTAGAAGGATGCAAGGCAGAGTTAGAAAAGAAAAAATCTGGTAGTGTAAATGCTGGTGACGCTAATGTTTCACCATCACTACTCTCTTCAACCTCAATAGTGGGGGGTGGCATAAAATCTTAAATTGCACCACCACCAGTCTGTTCAATTGCAATAGTGGGGTGAGGGGTAAAATCCCCCAACTCACTAAGCATACCTTCCAGTGTGTTTGGGGATAGCTGATCAGCTATTGCAAATTTATCCTGAATTTCATTATTATTTATTAAAATAGTGGGAGTGGGTTTTCAATTAACCCAACAGTAAAATCGTTCAAAATAATACATTTGTTTGGGAATAGCTGATCTAGCCAACCAGCATTATCATGTGAAATAATTTGATTTTTATGACTTTTATCATTTTCAATAGAAGTGGTATGGAAACCCGGTTTAAATGCACTTGGGGGGGATATCCCCCAAATATTTGTTTATAAACCTATTTGTCCATTCCGGGTCCTCAGTCATATCTATGTCACAGCTTAAATTATCTAGACTAGCTATATCACCACAAAGATTGTTTAAGAAACCCTTGTGCCACTCTAAGTCATTATCAATTACAACACTATCCTGAAAATTCATTGGTGGTGTTAGGATTGGTGAAGGCTCATTGAAAATAAATGTTCCTTGAGCTGATGTTGACGGAGACGATAATTCACCAATGTTAATTTATAAAAACAGGATTTATTTTCCATGTGCAATTTCCACTATTTTATAAAGTCAAAAAATAAATTATTAATCAGCTCTATGGTCATTTATTCAAAATAGAAAAGGACTTTTTTATCCCCCTCTACCCCATCTTTCAACAATTAACCCATGAGTTAATATACACACACAACTAGCCGATTTTAAAGTTATTATGATGAAAAACAAGAATATACGAATGCTATAACATAAAATGTAACAAGAAGTATCTAACCCTTTAGGTTCTCGCTAATTTAGCATTCATGATCTATTTTCATTGCGAAATTGTAAGTACACTATAAGCTTGAATAAAAATAGGGGTTATTAAGGATTTTCATTTATGTAGAATAGAAATAGTTTTTTTTGTGCCCTCATTACCTCTTTCCCCCCACCCACAATCTCTCCATCACCTAATATACATAACTATCTGATAAAGGCACTTACGTCAGAAATTACAGGTAACTCATCAGAAATGCCCTGCCTATCAGATGGCGGCGCATAGAAGATTACACTTCTCCTTGCCATGGTCAATGATCTAATTAAGTCCAAATCAATGGTGCCAGACCCGCCATTGAGCTTTGGTCACTTTTGTTCAGGAAGACTCTGACCTTCAATCTCCTTGAATAAAAATTAGTTTTGAATTTTTCCTTCAGATAACTTATAGGCTTATAGGCTTAAATTTCAATCTGCTTAAACTCTTAAAAAAGAAAGAATTTTGTTAGTCCTAGATGGAGCCTGATCTATCTATATTTATAAATACGATGCATAAAAATAACACTATTTTGACTATTAGGTCCGTTTGATATTAATTCAGAATATTAATGGGGGCGCCGTTCCCCCTCCCCAAAACCAAAGCTCACGCAGAATAAAAGAAAAAATTGTATGTCTTTTTAAATTATGAACGTCACGATTTAAAAACTTAAAGGCTTAAATTTCAATCTGCTTAAACTCATAAAAAAGAACGCCAGTCCTAGATGGAGCCTAAGCGATCTATATTTTAAATACGATGCATAAAAAAATAACACAATTTTGTCTATTAGGTCCGTTCGATATTTATTCAGAATATTAATTGGGGGGCACCGTTCCCCCTCCCCAAAATCAAAGCTCACGTTGGATAAAAGAAAAAAATTGTATGTCTTTTTCAATTATTAACGTCATGATTTTAAATTTTACAGGCTTAAATTCCAATCTGCTTAAACTCGTAAAAAAAAGCCAGTCCTGGATAGAGCCTAAACTATCTATATTTTAAATACGATGCATAAAATATAACACAATTTGGTCTGTTTGATATTTATTCAGAATATTAATGGAGGCGCCGTTCCCCCCTCCCCAAAACCAAAGCTCACGTAGGATAAAATAAAAATAAAATTGTTTTTCTTTTTCAATTATGAACGTCACGATTTTAAAACTTATAGGCTTAAATTTCAATCTGCTTAACCTCTTAAAAAAGAACGCCAGTCCTATATGGAGCCTAAGTTACCTATATTTTAAATACGATGCATACAAAAATAACACAATTTTGACTATTAGGTCCATTTGATATTAATTTTCAATACGATGAATAAAAAAACACAATTTTGACTATTAGGTCCGTTTGATATTTATTCAGAATATTAATGGGGGGGGGCCATTCCCCCTCCCCAAAACCAAAGCTGACGTAGGATAAAAATTTCTTATTTCTTTTTCAATTATGAACATCACGATTTTAAAACTTATAGGCTTAAATTTAAATCTGCTTAAACTCGTAAAAAAGAACGACAGTCCTAGATAGAGCCTAAGCTATCAATATTTTAAATACGATGCATAAAAAACACAATTTTGACTATTAGGTCCGTTTGATATTTATTCAGAGTATTAATGGGGGCGCTGTTCCCCCTCCTCAGAACCAAAGCTCACACAGGATAAAAGGAAAAAAATGTTATGTCTTTTTCAATTATGAACGTCACGATTTTAAAACTTATAGGCTTAAATTTCAATCTGCTTAAACTCATAAAAAAGAACGCCAGTCGTATATGGAGCCTAGGCTATCTATATTTTAAATACGTTGCATAAAAAATAACAGAATTTTGACTATTAGGTCCATTTGATATTAATTTTAAATACGATGCATAAAAAATAACACAATTTATACTATTAGGTCAGTAAGATATTTATTCAGAATATTAATGGGGGCGCCATTCCCTCCTACCCCAAAACCAAAGCTCGCGATGAATAAAAGAAAAAAATTGCATATCTTTTTCAATTATGAACGTCACGATTTTAAGACTTATAGGCTTAAATTTCAATCTGCTTAAACTCGTAAAAAAGAACGACAGTCCTAGATGGAGCCTAAGCTATTTATATTTTAAATACGATGTATAAAAAATAACACGGTTTTGACTATTAGGTCTGTTTGTTTTTTATTCAGAATATTAAAGGGGGCGCCGTTCCCCCTCCCCCAAAACCAAAGCTCACACAGGATAAAAGAAAAAAATTGTATGTCTTTTTCAATTATGAACGTCATGATTTTAAAACTTATTGGCTTAAATTTCAATCTGCTTAAACTCGTAAAAAAGAACACCAGTCTTTGATGGAGCCTAAGCTATCTATATTTTAAATACGATGCATAAAAAAGTAACACAATTTTGACTATTAGACCCGTTTGATATTAATTTTAAATACGATGCATAAAAAAAACACAATTTTGACTATTAGGTCCTTTTGATATCTTTTCAGAATATTAATATTCCTCACCCCCCTCCGCAATACAAAAACCCATCCCAACACATTAAATATATTGTGCATATTTAAAGGAGACGCATTGCTCGTTAATCAATTTTTTGTCTTAAATATGATATATTTCTGCAAGCTAGTTAAGAACCGTTTTAGCCAAAATACCCTATACCTGAACAGCTGTCAAAAAGCGTTTGAATTATGTGTTAGATATGTGGTCCGCTGTCAATCAGAAACTCAATATGATAAGATAGTTAAAAGTAGTTATACGAAAAAGATGTGTTTTATTTTGATAAAACAAGAATAAAATATCCAACAACCAAGATCCTTTTGGAATTCTCAATACGAATAAATTTAACAAGAAAGGCTATCTATTCAAGTTGTATTTTAAACTGATCTAGAAAAACCAATTGCACCTTAATTTATACAGAAAAAAAAACGATTATATGGCCTCTGGCCAAAACTAGTATTTTTACAGAAAGATCATTAAACCTTTGAATACGTTATACCAAGGTCTTTAGTTATTGCTATTGAACCTAGAAACCTGTCTGGTAAGCCATATCCCGTCTGTAGTACTAGAAACCTGCCCGTGGTAAGGTATGTACCGTTGAAACTGCATTGTATATGGTGTATATGGAGTAAATCACCCCTGAAATTACCGCTCGCGCTTATTGATAGCTCACTACTATTACTATAGAGTCTGTAGCGGTATTTACCATTAAGTAAAACAGTACCGAATTTACTATGATTTATTTTCGAAAATCTAAATCTGCTCTCAAGCAATTAGGACGTTTTTATCAGAGAGAAAGCATGACTTTACTAACTAGATAAATAATCTAGAACCTTGATATAATAACATGAAAATGTTTCACAACATTTGGATTTATAAAATCATACGGTAATTGTGCATTATATCTACACACCGCTATTTACTGTATCGGGAAACACTAAAAGAAACCAGTCAAACGGGTATTTGTAATAGAGAAATAGATCGCAAGGCGTGGTTTCTCAATGCGTTTACAATATTTAAACTATCGTTTTTTGGGTTTTAGGGGGGAGGGGGCGAGGTACCTAGGTTATGTTAGATTGCGTATTAAATTTATGCTATGCTTTACCCCCCCCCCCCCTAATGGGCAACTATTTAGCCCGAATTATTTTCTAAACTATTATATTTGCATCATGTTTTATTTTATTTCATTAGCATTAACCAAACTTGACTTCTTTCGTGTGTAAGATATAATGCACAAGTTCCAATTATATTCATTTGGCTTTTGAGGTGCCTTGATCATGAAGGAGGTGCTCCAGGGGCGCAATTTGCTATGAGACAGGAGGGCTTCCCCCTCCAGACCCAAGCTTGATCCCTTTTCAGACCTCAGTTTGTCCCCCAAGCTGAAATTTAGTTTCTGCAAAATATCTTGTCAAAACTTAGATAAGCCTGCATAATTCAAGGATCCAGATAAACAGGCAAGTTTATTTTTTAGTATATCTTTGTCTGATTTAGGTATTTTGAATGAAAATTTTGTCCAAGTCTTGATTGGAAATTTTTCCGTTTACCATTATAATTTTGAGATAAACTTTGATACAACGGGAAATTTTTTATGCTGCTTAAGAATCTAAAGATAAAGTGATAAGTTCATTGAATGTTATTTGAGTATTGCAACCGAAATTAAATCTGCGACAAACTTTGTTACTCGTCTTGTCATAAATTCTTTGACAATCCATGTGGAATTATCGCTTCTCGGCCTTTTGGCTAAGATCAAAATGTAGTATCTGTTTTTATCGGCTTAATATTTGATGCGGTCCCTACACGGGGCCCAGAATGTTAAACTGATTTTTGGAAACCGGGGGGATGTCGGGGCTTGCTCCGATTGCTTCACGCGTCGGCCTGGAATTGCAGCAGTGATGCTAAACGTGGCACAATTGTACCATTTTAGTACATTTCACCTCTACTGGTACAATTTAGTACAATCTCACAAAATATAGTGCATTTTACAAAATTATGGTACAATGTGGTACAATTCAGTATTTTTGAACCTATGTTTGTATTCTTTTATCTACAAATATTTTATTTCACCCTGATCTGTTCGGCATAGTCAAAATAATTTAACTAAAAAAAAGTTTTTCCGAGGGAAGCAAAGTTGAAACTTAAAACGGACAAAAATTATTACTTCACAGCCTATTTAAATATAAATTAGTATAACTAGTATAAATAAACCAACTAATTATGCTTCCCTGTTCTTTTATGATTATACAAAACTAGCGCTTTACTGAAAACACAAAAGTCAAGTATAAAAAACAGGATTATTGATTTAAGAGTCAAAAGTGAGTATGTAGCCTGACAACACTAAACGAACCTATAAAGCTTTTCATAGTCTTACACCAGTTGTGACATTATTATTTTTCAGTATACAATTAAAATTATCTTAAAAACATAAGCGTAAAACTAAATATTTTTTAATAACCGCGAAGTAATTGAAAAGCATACAGAAATATTGGATTGATTTATCAAGCAGCATTTTGCTCTCAACAGCTATAATACCAATAGCGGGTAATACAGTCTTAAATTTGAAGAAATATGCTTTAGTATCACTTGAAATGAAGATCAAATAAGACATAATATGAACTCTGGAAATCCGATTACTTCTCTCTATACAAGAGTGAATTTCAAGCTATGATACCAATTCTAAAGCTAGTCTATAGTCCTAATATTATCAAGATGGCCTTAATTTGAACTTGTGTACAAAATAATCATGACATGTCCTTTTAAGAACCAAAACGAGAGCCAGTCATTAAACTGAGCCATTGTGCAGAAGTAATACCAAATTAAACGTAAATAAAATAAAGAAAATCCTAAAATGGATTGTTGCTTTATCTTAAAAGGGATTGATCCTAAAAGGGATTGACAATATTTTGATTCTATAAAAGGTGTTCTTAATTGGTTTGCTCTTACTGTACCAAAACTCCCATATTACTTTGTGATTTCAGTAAAGCGCTAGTTTCGTATAATCATAAAAGCATAGGGAGACATAATTAGTTGGTTTATTTGTACTAGTTATATTAATATATATTAAATAGGGTGTGAAGTAATAATTTTTGTCCGTTTTAAGTTTCAAATTCGCTCTTTGCTTCCCTCGGAAAAACTTTGTTCTTTTAAAATTATTCTTTCCTCGTTTTTGATTAAAATTTAATGCAGAAACAATTTTTCTTTCGATTTAAATTAATCACAAAAAAATTATACCCACAAATCGGAATTGAAAAGCTTTAGTACCCCTTTAAAGTGACCAAATGGATGGAAAATTGAAAGGTAACTAGTCCCCTTCACCGAACGGTCTTTTCCCAGAAGGCATCCAGTCAAAATGTTAAGATAACACTTTGAGTCAATATAGTTGAAAGGTCCTTTAACTATGCCTTTGGAGATGGGCATGGCCCCAATAGTCCCCGAGGAAAGGGCTGTAAGTTGTGTAATTTGCCCATGGTTAATATAGGCTATAGTATTTGTTATTGGGAAATATCGATGTTTTTGGGAGGGAGGGGTTTTGTAATTTTCGTGGCAAAAAAGTTCCCAGGGGAATGAGAAGGGAATTCTTGGCATGGTTTGACTGAGGGTCAGAAATTAAAAAAATCGATTTAAGGGTAAGGAGCATTGTTTGTTGATCAAACAAAAGGACCGTTGAATTTTAATGGTTGTATTTTTAGAAAACATTAAGATTGTAGCATAAAGACCGAAGGTTGCGGAAGGGGCAGACGCCTTCATACTTTGGTAGTTTGAAGCGAGTATTATCTTACTTTGAAGTATTAACTTTCTTTGAAGCGAGTATTATCTGCTCAGCTAACAGGGGTATCACGAAGAAGACTATCTTCACTCATGTCGCCTTGTCTTGCTAAAATTACCATTTTCTATGCCAAAATAGAACTGGGAAGATGTTCTTTTTCTCTATAAGATAAGATAAGATAACGTGTATTTCAAGCCAAAATGTGGCCATGTACACAAATAACATACAAGATTAACAAATTACATCACTCGTCGCAATAATAAAGAAAAAAAAAATCAAAATAAAATAAAAACTACTCTCTTCTTTTTGCAAAATACTCATCAAGATATCTTCCCACTAGACAAATAAATTGTGACGACGTACTTTTTTAAGGCATCAGGAAGCAGCACTCCATCATTCCCAAATAGATTTTCCCTTACCCCCTAAAGACCTCGACAACGACTCAGACAATATTCCCAATTCTCCTCCTCTTCTTGGCAAAGAGGGCAAGAAAACCTGCCGTCTGGGACCCTTTTCCTCCTCTCAAAAACTTTCAATCTCGAACGAATCGGAAAGCAATTAGATCGCAGCTGTATCCAACATGTAAGGTATCTAGACGGTAAATTTAACGTAAAGTAAAATTCCTGACCGTATATTATCTTAACCTCTTTATAATACCTTAAAGTTTCCGAATTCTTAATCTCCTCACCACATTTCTGTATCGGCTGGTCCACCAGCACCCGCTTGATTTCCTTGTCCAACTGTAATTGTTGACTAGTTGGTCAAAGGCCATCATTCCATGCGAAAGAAAAACCTGTCTTATCCAATACCTCTTTAACTTTAAAAGGCCAAGATCTTTTCCTATGTAGCTGAAGTAACTCATCATATGCAGCCTTCAGTGGTCTATGAATGGATAGCAGTACAACCCTTAGCCAAAATTTTATCGTTTGGACTGTCCTATAACTTTTAAGATACCACAGTCCAAGGTCTCTTTTAAGAAACTGGGTATGGGTCATTCTATGCAACCCGTACAATCTCGTAAAATAACCTAGCTGAACGCTTTCTAACTGGACATTGTTCTCATGTCCTCAGATCTCTGCCCCGTAATGGAGCATCGGCAAAATCTTAGATAAGAAAACCCCTCTTATGCAAAGACAAAATCTTTACTCCATTAATTTTATTCCTGACAAGTGAAAATGTTGCAGCTCTTCCTTAAAAAAAATGTTGCAGCTCTGCTTTAATATGAGAACTCCATCCACCATTACTTTGGAAGATATAACCAAGATACTTAATTTTTTCAACTACTTCTATTTGTTGTCCTCCAAATATAAATATATTATCGATTTTTTCTTTCCTTTTACTGAAAACAACCACTTTAGTTTTCATAACGTTAAGCTGTAACTTTTTCATTTGCAAAAATTCCTCAGTTAAATCAATTAATATCTGAAAAGCTCCCTTGCCGACGTCGCCACCAATGCAGTGTCATCCGCAAATAATAACACCGAAAAATTAATTTTTCCAAGACACAGCTTTGGAGCCCATTTTTGTTCCAGAAACTCTACCATATCATTCAAAAACAAACCGAACAGTCTCGGGGACATAGCGCTGTCCTGCTTCACTCCTTTCTTAAGGTCAAATAGCCTGGAAAATCCTGAACCTGCAATCCTGACCATAGACTAAGTCCCAGAATACATAGCAACAAATAAACGAATAAAACTTCAAGGTAGACCTACATCTCTTAAACACTTTTCAAGGAAAGCTCTATGTACATTGTCGAATGCCTATCTTAAGTCTAGAAACGCAACATACAGCTTATTTCTATCTGATCCCTACTTCTCTATCAGTGTACTTAACACAATTGCTCTATCCGACGTACTATACCCTTTCCTGAAACCCCCCTGCTCCTCTTTAATTACCCCAGAACCCTCCAACCATTCATTCAACCGACTGTCCAAAATCATTTCTAAAATTTTACTAAGTGCAGGCACTAATGCTATCAACCTATAGCTATCACGCTCACTAGGACTACCTTTCTTAAATAGAGGTACCATAATTGATACTTTCCATAGGGAAGGCCATACACCACTACTTATAATTCTATTAAAAATATTCACTAAAACTGGTAAAAAAAAACCAAGAAACCTCATTAACCAAACTGCTGGTATACTGTCTATTCCTGGCCCTGATCCTCCCTTCATCTTCTTAACTCCTTTCCTAACTTCATCTGAGGTTACATCGGAAACTGCGGAGCAACACTTGATTCTTCACTATCAAGGCCACTAGAATCTTCATCTATACTCTCAAGAAAACTAGGCCAAGTATCAGCTTCAGGGGATTTGTAATTGGCCTTTTCCTTGTCCGTTCTCCTGCCTTATTCCTGACCAAATTTGCTTTGTATCCCCTACAATATAAGCCTTCTCTATCTCTTTCTGTTCCTCTCTAATTTTCTCCCGTTTTTAAACCGTAAAAACAAACTCTGCCTTTCTTCCTCTACAGAGCAAGCATTTACCAAATCTAATAAGTCCTCCAACTCCTTTTTAAAAGAACTATATTCATCATCAAAAAAACTGTTTTTCCTTTTCATATTTGGTTTCTCTGACACACGAGCACACTCATAAATCACAAAACCCAAATCTTTCTAAATTTCATCTGTATCTTTTGTTTCATCCTGCAGACTCTCCACTTTCTCAATTATTTCAGGCCTCAAAAACTCCTCTTTCATCAACTCCAGCTCCTCATTACTCCATTCACTCTTTAAAAACTTCCCTGAAAAACAAAGATCCTTTGTAACCCTACTAGTAGGACTATCACCTTTTTTATTCCTTGCAACTCCTCTTCCAAGGCAAAGCTTAATCTCAACTGGTATGTGGTCAGAGCCTACGACCCTAAGAACCTCAACATCAACTTTCAGGGCCACGAGCTCAATACCAACCAAAACATAATCAATCACACTATGGTTTGTCCCCTACAGACAGGTAAACTCACCTTCCTCCCCATCCTTCCCAAATCTTCCATTTCCAATCACTAATGCATTATCTGAACACAGTTCCAGAAGCCTTTTACCCCAACAATTAACCCTTCTTTCAATATCTTTGCTCCTTCTAGATGTCTTATAAATATCAGGTGTCAGGTCCACCGTATCAACAAATGAAACTTGATTAATCTTCTTACATGTTCCCGTATAAGCATTAAAGTCCCCCACCACCAAAAAATAATCTTTATCAAAATGTGATCGCAATTGCATAAGCTCCTCCTCTAATAAATCCCATGTCACTCATACTACATACAAACTATTCTGGGGGAAATATACACGGCACCTAAAATCCGACTTTTACCACTAACAAGATGAATCCGAACCCATATAATATTCTCCGATACACTACAAATTCGAGAATGTTTACAGAAACGACCTTGCTTAATTAACAACAAAATACCTCCATAATATCCCATATTCTTTGCTGGTTTACGCGCCACATTTTCTACCCAGTATCCTTCAAAATAAGGCATTGTATCGTCACTGTGCCACGACTCCACAAGAGCAATAATATCAACACCACCTAGGTCCTTCAGTACTTGTTCAACCTTATTTGTCACACCCTGGACATTCTTTGGGATTACTCGCATAGGGTGAACATGGCCACACTGTCCCTATTCACTTATAACAAGCTGGTCATGTGTCGGCAGTACAAAGGGCCATTGTGGCTCATCAGGTAAGTATGAAAGTCTATAATAATCTTTTGGTGAGGCAGCTCTGGTGATCCTCGACTGACCTCTGTAGTTAGCTCCTCCGCCACCAGATCTAGAGTCCTTTCTTGCAACTTTACGGGCATCAATACGATTTTGATCATCCGGGCTTATGACTTCCAAGGCTTTTCACTTTTCAGTATTTTTCGCAACTATTGGAGAATTCCAGACAGGACGCGGAGTACCCATCGAAAAATGCGGTTTCGGATCACGTATAATAATTTCAATCACCGTCTCGATATCACTCTCGGCTTGACTATCACTCTCATAGCTTTCAGAAACCACTCTGCCATCGACGGAAATGTCCATTTTTTCACTAGCCGGTTCTTTAGATAGTTCGACTTCTCTAGTTTCTGCTGACCCGTTTCGAGGAGGCCCCTGTTTATTCACTTCACTGGAACTGGTGGTTACTTCCTTAACACATTACGAAGGAAAGTCATAAACAAACACTCTGCCGTCGATGTATAACTTTTCTCCCCTAAGCCTAGCTTGGTGGTGTTTCGACAAAGCATACTCTAAGACCGGTTTAAGGTTTTTACAGGCTTCCCTTTGCCTGGCACTATAATCAGGGGCAGCCGAAAACCCATTCCTTTTCAAAAGGGGATTAGACTTATGAATTATCCCGCGAAATTCAACAGAGTTCATCTTTAGTAAGACTGGTCCCGCACGCATTCTGAACACGTCTTTGACGTCACAACGGTTCAGATTTAAATCCGGTATACACTTATTAAGAACCATAATTATTTTTCGATTCAGCGTATATATAGCAGGATTAATAGGTTCAAAGTTATATAGGACAAAATTACATCTTCTCAGTTCTTCATCAAATGCGTCAGCCCGCATGGTAGCTGCTCGTAAATTCTTCCGAAGCATCTCAAGTTCTCCTTTCATCTCTTCACAAGCTTTGGCATTGTCAGATAGTTTTTGGTTCAAAGAAGAAAATTCGCTTTCAACTGATGTAACCTTCAATAAACCTTCCAGCAAAGTCTTTTCAGTAGCCTCAATTAATCGTGGTATCAGATCTAGCTTGAAATTAATTTCCTGTAGAAACTGAGCACTGGTTATACCCTCAGGCATAGCCTTAGTTAAAGCTATAGTCGCTCCGTTGGAGTTATTCATTTTTCAAAAATTTCAGTCCTCCCAGACACTGCTTATGTATTCCTGCTTCAGTAATCCAAATCACGATCAATAATCATATATAAATACCAGTCCAGAGTCATTATCACAAGAGTCTAAATTCTATTTCGTATTTCACTTGCAAGCAACGCTGAATGAAAACAGATTTTCATTCAGTGAAATGATTCATACTTATTTCCGAAATGTCACATTAAATGCCAATTGCATAGTTAAGTATCTGGTTTCAAGGTTATCCGTATGAAGAATTATATAAATAAAAATCCTCTATTACAGATTTAAATTTCAAGACATATACACACTGCTTACGTATTCCTGCTTCAGTAATCCAAATCACGATCAATAATCATATATAAATAACAGTCGAGAGACATTATCACAAGAGTCCAAATTCTATTTTGTATTTCACTTGCAAGCAACGCTCCCCGAGGCGATGTTCAACAGAACGAGCGCTGAATTAAAATTTGGATACATATCTATATATGTATCCAAATTTAAGGCAAAAAGATTGTCTTCAAGAAAAACAAGCATAATATAAAAACTAACTTACAAAAAATTTAAAACTAGCTTGAAGAATAAGTAATTTTGATATTCAGAAAACAAAAATTTTCCAAAGTACAATCCCGTAAATTTTGTTGAAGTTGAAAAGAAAATTGTTTTTTATAAGCATGTCAGCATCGAAAGGAGAAAATTCTTATAAAACATATGAGCTCCTCCAGACTGATTTTGGAGCCTTGTATTTTCTAGCTCTCTCATAGCTGTCTTCTCTCCTATTTCTTGAAGAGCGTGAGCTATCCCTGTAGTTAGGGAGCCCAGGGCTATTGCCGCTTTGATATACTTTTGCTAAATTCATTGGTCTTGTCTTTTTTCGAATACATGCGTTGCATACTTCGCTGTCTTTGATCCTAGCTATTGTTGGTATAATAAATACTGGTAGCTTCTTTGCTACAATTCTTGGTTTCGTACATACTGAGATCGGCTTTGAGGCATGTCTCATAGACTCTGTCCGTTTTTCCAACTGGTGTTCTTCTATCAACTGGCCTGGCTCCCGCTTCCGTTTTTCCAGTTCAAGCTCAATTAATAAAGGCCTTTTATTTTCCCTAGCTCCCACTCTTTAGTTACCACTGGTTGGACCTCTGGCATAGTGTATACACTTTCCCTTCTCTTTCTTCCTGCCATTTCACGCAATATAGCTTATCATGAGCGCTCATGATAAGCCAGCCTAACCTAACTTAAACATGGAGAAATTTTTACTAGCTAACCTAACCTAACTTAGCTAACCTAATCAAACACCAACCCAGACATGTAAACAAATAGATTCAGACATAGAAACAGAGAAACACATGCACTTTAGACATTCAAACCGACAAAGACAAATTCTTGGACTTGCAAAAAACCAACCCAAATACAAAACATTACTATTCCAACTCTTGCATTTCAACGAAAGAAATCCAAAAATTAACTTTGAAAAATCAAGAAAATGTAACAGTGACTAGCTAAACCACAACAAAACACTACTGAAATATTCCAACTCTTGCATTTCAACGAAAGAAATCCAAATGAACTTTGAAAAATCAAGAGAATGTAACAGTGACAAAGTAAACCACGACAAAACACTATTGAAATATTCCAACTCTTGCATTTCAACGAAAGAAATCCAAAATGATCTTTGAAAAATCAAGAGAATGTAAGTGTGACAAGATAAACCACAACAAAACACAATTGAAATATTCCAACTTGCATTTCAACGAAAGAAATTCAAAATAAACTTTGAAAAATCAAGAGAATGTAACAGTGACAAGGTAAACCACGACAAAACACTACTGAAATATTCCAACTCTTGCATTTCAACGAAAGAAATTCAAAATGAACTTTGAAAAATCCAGAGAATGTAACAGTGACAAGGTAAACCATGACAAAACACTATTGAAATATTCCAACTCTTGCATTTCAACGAAAGAAATTCAAAATGAACTTTGAAAAATCAAGAGAATATAACCGTGACAAGGTAACAACGACAAAACACTATTGAAATATTCCAACTCTTGCATTGCAACGAAAGAAATTCAAAATGAACTTTGAAAAATAAAGAGAATGTAAC
>JAQQPU010001630.1:41016-62277 GCA_029168905.1 Artemia sp. Kazakhstan ARC1039 | reverse complement strand
ATGAGCCCTCTCTAAAGTTTATACGAGCATCCCTTCCATAAGAAATAATATGAAGGATTCGGAGAATCCTTAAATTACAACCCTTGCCCTCAGGGCTTTGGGGAATTGTAATCCTCAAAGACCTAATTTCCAGAACTTAAAGCTACGTTTAATAAAATGGCTGTCTTAAAATTTTGATTGGATGTGTTTGGGGAAAAGGTGGGCGTGAGAGGGGGTTAGTTGCCCTCAAATCACTTTCGACTATTACAAAGGGCACTAGCCCTCAGAATTTCCAATCGAATGAGCCTTTTTTGAAGTTTCTACGACACCGCCTTCTATAAAAACCTTATATACCCCCAAGGTATATCTTAAAACCCTTGCCTTGAGGGTTGTGGGGCAGTGTCCTCTTCAAAAACATAATTTCTACCTGAAAATCAACTACGCTAAACAAAATGGCTATCTCAAAATTTTGATTGGATGTGTTTGGGGGAATGATGGGTGTGAGGGGGCTAGTTGCCCTCCAATCACTTTCGACTATTAAAAAGGGCACTAGCCCTTTAATTTCCAATCAAATGAGCCTGTTTTATAAAAACCTTATATGCCCCCAGGGCATAACTTAAAACCCTTGCCCTGAGGGTTGTGGGGGAGTGTCCTCCTCAAAAATATATTTCCAATCTGGAAATCAACTATGCTGAACAGAAATGACTATCTCAAAATTATGATTGGATGTGTTTGGGTGAATGATGGGCGTAGGGGGGGGGCTAGTTGCCCTCCAATCACTTTTGAGTATTAAAAATGGGAACTATCCCTTTGAATTTCCAATCGAATGAGCCTTTTTTAAAGTTTCCATGACAACGCCTTCTATAAAAAACCTTATATGCCCCCTGGGCATAAATTAAAACCCTTGTCCTGAGGGTTGTGGGGGATTGTCCTCCTCAAAAACATGTTTTCTATCTGAAAATCAACTACGCTGAACAAAATGGCTATCTCAAAATTTTGATTGGATGTGTTTGGGGGAGTGGGGGGCGGGGGGGGGGGGGGGGGTCTGGTGTGAAGCATTTAAGGAGTTAACGCATAATTAATTACAAGTAATCATAATTCGCTTTTTCAACATATTCTCTGCCTTCTCAATTACCATTCGGTTAGGTAAAAGAGAAATAAATTAATCAAATCAATGCTACCTCAGTGTTACCCATGCAAAAAAGTCGTTTCCCTTGTTATTCAGGGTGGGGGACTGTAACCTCAACCCACCAGTCTATTTATTATTTTAATCTGGCGTTATTTTTTATGGGTGCAGGCTCTTTTACGAAATTCTAAAAAATGTCTTCTTATAATTGAAAATTACTGTTCAGTGGTTGATAGAAAAAAACACATATTTTAGAATAACTCCCAAGGTTATATATTGTTTCATTTAGAATAATAATAAATAATCCAAAATATTAAAATATTTCGATCTTGTATATTCTTTGTTTCGTGATAACTGCAATACTAATAAATTTTAAAAGTTTTGAACTAAAAATGTCACGTCAGTGACGAGTAAGAACCCTTTATACACTTAGGCGAGTCTAAAAATTAGTTTTTAAAAAAAGGAGAAAAAGAGCGAACATGTATATATAAAAAAAAACAACTACATTATGTAACTTCAAATTTGTCGGCTCCTTAAAGAAGCAATAGTGATAATAATAATAATAGCAAATTCACTCGACTCCGAATTACTGCTAACAAAACAAGACGTTAAGAAATTGCTTTACAAGCATAAAAATCCGGTTATTATTTTTATACATAAAAATTGGGTTATTTTATTCCGAATTAATTATTTGAGGCTGTAAAATAAGAAAAAAATAGATTATAACATAATTTACCTTTCTCGTTCTATCTTGCACTACTTTTTCAGTGTCTTTAATCATTTGCTGTCGCCACAAATCAAAGAAATAATCGGGATCTGTGTAAAATTTAAGACCATCTTTTCCGTCATCCCTAAAAAAAAAATTAAATTTTAATATTATATAAGCAAAGGTGCATAAATTTAAATTGGTGCACATAATTAAATTTCATTATGGTATTGGTGCACAATTTAAGACCACCTTTTCCGTCGTCCCTAAAATACAAAAACACATCTTAACATCATATAAGCAAAGGTGCACATGTTTTCACCAGGGAGGATGTCGGAGGGTTTTACATGGGTTTACAAAACGAAAATGATCACACTTTGCAGACCATTGTTGTCAGTGCTTTTCTTGGGGAAGGGCGTGGTTAGGACCGAATATTGGCGAAAATTCTACTTTATTACAACAATGGATATTCGGTATCCAGAGGGCATAGTATGTTTGGAGGTACATCGCAATCTTATGAAAATCCTGTTGAAAATACAAAACTAGAAGGGTCTTGATCCTTGAAAACATTAAAAATTGGGGTTAAAATGCACGTCTTAGATTACAGCCCCTCCCCACAAAATAATCGATTAAGCTTCCGCCATTTAAGTTTCTGTACAATCATGAAATATCTTAAAATTGTTACGACATTGCATAAACAGAGAAAACGTTCATTGTGTACAGACTACACTTATGTTTAGGGACAAGTGCGCCACCGTGGGGGAGTACGGCATTTCACACTCGGGAGGTTATATAAATAGCTTTTGGGGAGTTCAAAACTGATTAGCTATCTCAAATTTCCAGTCAATAACATTTTAACGCTTTCCCGGCCACCAATATTTTTTGCTATAGCATTTTTATTTTGTTGAATAGTATTTTGCCCCATTTCAGGCCAGCAGTTTTTTTTTTTCTAGAACTACAGGAATTGACACTTTCTGTGGCGCAATTCTTTGTATTACTTATAGAGTCCTAGGACAATAAATATTTACTCAAATAAATCCTGCTTCAATGTTCTAATCTCATCGGCTCGATAAGATTGAGAAAGAATAGAGAATAAATTGAGAAAGAATGGATAACCACCCAAGCTCAAAAGAAATACAGTTTAGTGTTTCTGTACATATGGGTTTGAAACTTTGCTTACAGAATTCTCAGACGGTTTGGAGATTGCCCTGTTTTGAGGGTGTTTCCCTTTTCCTAACATTACGGAAACGTTCTTACGCTGATAACTGTTATACAGTTATTTAGAAGATAGACATATTTTGTATCAGCAAGAAAAGAATATGCTTCTAATATGTATATTGTTGACAAAATTCTTCTTTTTTCTTAGTTTAGTGTTGTTCTTTTCTTACCGTTCATTAGCATGAACCATTTGCGAAAATATGACGAAGTTCAGATGAAGTCTTTTTACCTAACTATCTATGACTGCTAATCCTCCCCTCACCCGCCCCCATGAGAAACAATGTCGGAAACATATTCTTTGGGGTAAGCTAAACCGACTGAAAATTTGCGGATAAAATTAACTCTAAACCAGAATATTGTAAAAACAGAGCATAAACAAAGGACGATAGATTTAATAGGCTTTTATGTATACAGGTTGCCCATAGGTAATACAAAATATTTTCCAGATGGTCCGATCGGATCCAACTATTTATTTATCCTGTCATTTACATACGTTTTCTTTCCAATTACATTCCCCTCAGATTGTCATAGGTTTGGGAAAGTAGAACTAGGAAAAACACGCTTAGAGCAAGACGCTTTTAAATCTTTGGCAAGAGTTGAGCATTGCAATTACTAATTGCAAATAAGCAAATGCTGTACAAGCACTAATATTAAATCAACAAATATTTGTATTAAATCACAGTTTTAAAACTTTGTAAAATACTAAATTTTTTGAGGCAGAAATCAATGGAGTGAATCGATTGCCCTCTTCTTGTGCTGTAAGCACTTTATAAAGCGGTAATAGCCAAAGAAAGACCGATAATCCATTATCACATCTAGTAGTTTGTAGAGATGACAAAAATACACCTCTAATTACAATTTCCCCTAAACCACCCCACAACTCCATAAATATTTTACTGTTCCAACAATTTTCATTTTGAAATGGTGTTGAGTAAAACTTTTGAAAATCACCTAAGAAATATTGTCTTAACGGAACACTGCTGATACATAAAGAGTGTACTTGTGTGGCGGAGAAATTCGGGGGGGGGAGGGGATACCATATCATGAGAACTAGGTTTTTTCAGTTTAATATTTAGCTTGATGCAATTTATATGCTAACATAAGTTCCCTGACAATCTGACATACTTGTATAAACAAAGCTGCCTTACCAATTAATTTGTCCTAGGGACACATTTGAAAACTCTCCTTTACAGTTAAATGATTTACTAACAAGTGTTTGGTGTATAGCATCACCCTTTCTTCTTCTTCTTCTCTTATCCTTTGTCAAAGCAATCCTCGTAGGACGTTTGGCAGTCACTCCTCCTGCCAGGTCACGAGAAATGGCACTGTACTTCCCCTATCTGGTACAGTTCATACTAACTGGGCTATTTAACTTAACCAAGTTCTCCACCCATTATTTTCGTGGTCTGCCTCGTGGACAAAGTCCATAGGAAAACCCTCCAAGTGCGATTTTCTTTGAAGGAAAATCCTTAAAATTCCTTCAATCAAACCCTTTAATAATTATTAAATTATAACTAAACATTTTTTTTTGTATATTTACCATGTGCACAAATTACCCTCAATTTCAAATATCTTCCGAAATAAAGCCACTGTTATATATACCAGAATTCAACTTCTGACTGACAAAACAACAATAAATTGAAATAGACACTAAATTTTTTATCTGCAGAAATGTGCTGCTTTTTCTAACTAAACAAATCGTCTGCAAATTGTTTTCAGCAAAATAAAAGTTAAATTCTCATATAAAAAGCAGCGGGTTCAGGAGATACATGCCTCAAAAAATAATAGAAAATTTTTGGAAGTTTTTTTATGAATTTTTTTTTAAATATTATTATGATGGAAGATATTTCTATTTACGGTTTTATGCAAAAACAACTGACAAGAAAATAAGCTGATTTTTTTTTACAACTCATACAGGGAAATTAAAAACTAAAATATAGATTTTGGAATATTTCTGCATAAAATTAATATAAAAATAATAATATCAAACAGTTCCTGGACTTGAATTGTAACTAAAGAGCAATAAAAACATTAAAACTGAAAAGAGTAACCGAAACTCTAAAAACTAAACTTAATAACAAATATATACATTAAAAGAATATTGCTTTGTAATATCATTCTAAATATATGAAATATATTAAGTTAAAAGCTAATCATCAAAACTTTTTTAAGGCAAGAAAATCAATAATGTTTTATAGAAAAAACATGCAATCTTGAAGAAAATAAATCCATCAAATTTGGCATGCCCATGGCCCTCCCTGCTTGAGGTTTCAAGTTCCTATACGAAATGTTCAAGAAAACAAAATTTTCCGATTTTCCCGAGAAAGTATTTCGAGGATATGTGTAGGTGACGAACCAGTTGATTTTTTTTAGCTCAATTTATATTTTACAAGGAAATTTAAAAACAAAATCCAATACGCGTTGAACTCTATAAGTTTATGCTAAGTTTGACAGGGTCGTAAAATATCGAGAGGGGGAGATTAAAAAATCTCAGGCCATTTTAAGTGACAAAAGAGCAAAAAAAGCGGCAATTTCGGCCACTTTATGCCCCATAAAACGCAAATCTTGGCCCTTCTAGGACCATAGTGCTCTCGAGCGAAAATTCTAAGATAGTGTATATGTTTTATAGCATATAAATCTGCATCAGAGAAGAAAGAACCAGGCTGGGTTCCGCACAGGGATATACTGATCATATTTTCACTCAGCGACTCCTCCTCCAACATAGATTCATTCACGGACAAAACACCATCGCAGTCTTTCTCGATTTCATTGACGCATTTGATTCTATACACCGGCCTATCCTTTGGTAGATAATGCTTCAAGATGGTGTCCTAACTAAATTAGTCAACCTGTTCAAATCATTTTATGAAGATTCGAAGTAGTATATATAGTGATCTGACATAACTCGTTGAAATGGAGTATGGTGTTCGCCAAGGCTGTCCAGCATCCCCAATTCTTTTCAATTTTACAGCAGATTGGATTATGAAAAAAGCTTGGAACAAGAAGATGGCGTGGCATTTTCAGCCGAAGAAAGTGCTGTTGACCTCGAATATGTTGATGATGGTACTCTCCTATCCGACTCAGCACTGAAAGCGGAAGAAATGATAAAAAGAATGATGGCTACTACAGATATGGCAGGTCTCGCAAACAGCATCCTGAAAACTAAATACATATCAACTGAGAATGATACCAACTCTTTTATACATTTTAATAGAGATCCTTTTGACAGAGTCAAAGACTTCAAATATCTGGGAGCACTTACGGATACTAAGGGATATCTGGGAGCACTTATGGGTACTAAGCATCGAATGAGGTCGAAGCTCGGATCAGCAAAGCCTGGTGTTCCTTCGGGCAACTGCGCAAACACCTGTGGTCGAAACGAGAAATTGAGCACAAAACATATACTCGGCATGCGCACGTTCTATACTCCGACACGGCTGCGCGACCTGGCCGGTAAAGGCAGAGGAAGAAAAACAAGTAGACGTTCTAGACTGGAAGAGCTATTCGTAACATCAGACAGCCACAACAAATTAGCAACCACGAGCTCATGAATATATGCGGACAAAAACTTACAATGTCAAGAAAAATCAAGAAAACATGTCTGAAGTGGCTTGGTCATGTAATGCAACGCCCAAATGAGACCCTAATACACTAGGCCTTTACTGCAGTGCCTCCCTCCTCCTGGAAAAAAACCGGGAGGCCAGATCAAATCATGGCGGAACGTCGTGAACAAGGACGTCGAACCAGTAGGCGGCTTCCGGAAATATGGCTACATGCGGGACAAGTCGTGACTTCAACTCATTCGACCGCAGATACAGGACAGATCACTTTGGCAGAACCTGGTCCAACAGCTTCCTGGTTCCGAGTTGCGCTGAATAGCCTGTGCCTCGTCTTAAGTAAGTAAGGGAGTAATAGCCTGTACAAAGGCCGACGTGGCAATGGTTGTCTAATGAATTCCCCTTAAAACAATTTAGTCGTCACGTTATGATCAATTCATCGTTTCAGGGATTGTTATCAAAGCAAGGGTATGCAATTGTGAAAGCTTTACCATAAATATTCGGGGCTTGAGGCGGATGGTTGCTCGACTCAAATTTAGAATAAAATTCGATGTGATATTAAGAACAAAGATAAAGTGAAACCATCAAGGTACATTACCACATTAAAACTTAAAGCGATCAGAGATTCTCCTAAATGAACGACTACCACCTCTACAAATGCCCACATTTTACGCTGAAGTTAGCACCCATGAAAGAACCCATCAACTGTTATAAGCTTAAGCAAATTTGCATGATTTCAGGAAAAGTGTGGGAAGTCCCCTTAAAATTATCCAATCTTGATGAAAAAAGGGGAGATCACATTTTAAATGTCGTAAGATCCAAAACTCAAAAAATAGTTGTTGTTTTTTTGTGGTTTTTTGTTTGTCACAGATACATGTTCTTTTTTACACCAAGAACGATGTTTCTTAAAACCATTTGTCGTAAAGTTTCGGGAAGAGTTTCATTTGAACGAGTATCAGGAGTTCTATTGCCCTATCTAAAAATAAAAAGTGACTGGAGGGCAACTAGATCCCCTCCTGTGTCATTTTAACCTCCAAGACGCTTCCGGGGAAACATCAAAATAAAAGAGACTGTCTCTAATGAAGCTCAATCCGTGCAGCCCCAGGGGCATGGGCCCACAGTTATGAAGAACTGCTCATTTTATACCGAACGATTCATAATCAAACCTTCAAAGAAGTATAGACTGGTTAAGTATTGTTGAATTTATGATCTTACGGATATTTTGGTCAAGAGTATTTTACACTTTTCAAAAGATATTTAGGACAAGTAACCCCAACTTATGGTAAAGGTAAACAATGCGGCATTGGCTTTATAGTCCCTACCAGCGGTGCTGATCTCCGTTTTATGGCCCTTCGGTCAGGAAGTGCAATGGAAGGTTGGGGGCCAACAATCCTGTGATTTTGCAAACCCATCCTGTTTACTTTCCCCCAAATTTTTCCAGATACCCATTTACAGCTGGGTCGACTCTGACTGACTTACAGAGTCACGCCACTGACCCCAGTTCAAACCAAATAACTAGCGATACCAGGGCTTGAACTCCTCTCCTCACGGGCAAAACATCTTAAGCCTAGCATATCAACCAATCGGCTAGGCTCGGCCCCAACATAAACCAATGACTGATTTCAAAAGAAAAGGCTTATCATTGAATTCCATTAGAAAAGCGAGAACGCTATACCTCCTTGCCACTGGGATTGCATAGGAATTTCATCCGAGGCAGTTGTAGGATTCCAAAATTTTCCCTTTTTTTAATCCAAATACAAAAATTATGAAGCATCACAATTTTCAAGGCCCAAGGACAAGCTGATAAACTTTAGGAGAAAGGTGACCATATCGTAGCAGTTTCAACTAAATATTTAGAGTAGGTGCATTCCGGCACGACTATAGGACTCTATCCCCTCCTCCTACCTATATTTTCCAAAAATGTATCAAGGGGACGTTTGAAATCAAACAATAGTCGTAAGATATTGGAAAATAATTCTTTCAAGCGAAAAAAAGCGAGTTCTGGTGGTCTTTTTATGAGCTGGAAGTGATTAGAGGTAACAAGGCCCCTTCCTTATCTTTTTGCCCAGAGTTCTATTGCAGCAAAGTATGATGTGAGATTGAAAGTACAATTGGTTATTCAGGAGAGAAAAATTGAAATTTACAAAAACTATGTTTTTGGAGGCATGAAATGGAACAAACAGACATCAAATTAAGAAATAAGTTTTTTTTAATGAAAATAAAGGGTAACATAAAAACTAAAAAATAACAGAAATTATCCAATATAATGTAAGTCGCAATATTTTCTACCAACGTTTCAATGTAACATAAGAGAAACGTGATAGTTTTTTCTTCTTGATGTCTCAAAAATAGAACATCTTATTTATTTGCTGTTGTTTTGAACAATAAAATCTTCAGTTCAGACAATTTGAAAGGCAATCGGTAAATAAAACACTTACAATCACCAACAAGCAAAGTATTCACGCTCGAAAATGTTTTCAGTAAAGCCCTAGTTAAGGTTCCGCACAAAAAGCGGAGTTGAGAGAGGTGGCAATCATCATGATATACAGAGTAATTTTAGTTTATTTTGAGTTTTAATACTGCTCTTTAATTTCTTTTAAAAAACACCTCTTTTCATATGCACAGTAGCTAACCCAACTTCTTCGAAATGAAACCACAAGCACATACTTATAACGTATGAAAAGAAACGAAATTACCTATAAGGATTTAGTTTCTCCAGTGGCGGTGGTCGCTCGCACACATCATATGTATCCCTCATTGCTGACGGCATTGTATTCCTAGCCACAACTTGTTGATCAACAAGCTCTGAACTTTTGTAAGCTTTCCTTAAATGTATATTTTGTAAAGTCACTTCCTCTACACTACTGTCTAATTGTTGCACTTTGACAGAAAGTCTATCAATCCTCGCCTGAAGACTTCCAGATCGGGTCCAAATTTGCTCTGCCTCCCGAAATAATTCACCAAACATATCTTCCGAGTGCTTACTCAAACTAAGAGAGAATAGAAAAAGGATAACATATTTAAATTAAATTAAAAATAGAAAATCTATCGGAAAGAGGGGAGAGCCTAGGTAATGAAAAAAAAAGAAACAACATGGAATCCCAGCTCAAAAGTGGATCAAACATTCAACATTTTTGTGGGGCTGTGGGCCAGCATTGGGGGATACGGGATTCCTAAATTATATTTGTCCCCTTATCATTACGTAAGCATATTTGACAGAGACACATTATGTAAACAGAGTATGTAAAGTATGTAAACAGAGCTAGCTAGCCGGAACCGTACAGTCTCGGTGTAGTGTCACAGCCAAGGAAAGTCTGTAAGATCAGAATGTCAACTGAAGCGTCACCGCGGCTCTGCTGCAGTTTTAGGATACTGAAAGGTTCCGCACAAGGCTTGCTTTCAGCTTGAAAGAAAAGACAGTCGGTGCTTTCTGTGAATGATGAACCAGTAGAACCAACAAATGTGTATCACTACCAACAACCAAGACTTCCGTCATAGTCGCAGTAGAAACAGTTGTCTTCACAAAAAGAAAGCTGACATATTTAGCAATGATGAGCTTCAATCACCTTCTTTCTCAAGCCATACCCCAAGTAGCAACATAAACCTCACCTTTTCACAAAAAGTTCCTCTTCTTAACCAGAAGTGGCATAGAAGGTGTGAAGTGGGACTCACGACCAGAGGTTTCTTTTATTCTTTTTTGGTGAGTACAATCTTAGATCGAATTTCCATACCTATATCCGTTAAAGACAACATCTCCATTTTGGAAATGCTGCCTCAAGTAACCGATGTAGTTTCCACAGATTGCCCCATAAGATAGCCCTCTACCTGCCATGGTATCATGTACAGCAACAACCCTTAATCAATATAGTAGTCAGTGGGTCGTCTAGGCGACAGTGGGTTGAAACTAGAGCATCCTTTGTAGACGCACTTACAAGAGAACCCTTGTCCAAGCCTATCGTAACATCAGTCCCTAATAAAAAATATATTTTCTAATGCATAAAGTTTCTCTAAGGCGTATGTTGGCTAAGTGTAACATCAAACACTAAAAAAATGTTTTTTGAATGGTTTGCTCAGTTTTGGCCTGCTTAAGAAGTTTTGGCCACATGAATTGAAGGTCATAATGTCTTTTGTGCCTAAATGTCTTGTAATTCAGAAGGTGGGGTATAAAATGACATTCCGAAATATTTTTGAAGAAAAGCAAATTTTTGGGCTTGCTTCCGTGAAATTTGCCTTTTATGAGTTTTATGGACAAAACAGAAATCTAAAGCAATTTCAAAGCTGACATTCCTTCTCGGCAGGCCCAGATACATAATAAAAGATCCTTAATAGCCATTTTCAAATCCAAAGCTTTTATTTATTTATTTTTCGGTGAACGTTGAGACCTTCAAAAACGATTTTGGAGCCTTTACTGATTTCTGTTTTGCACAGTTTTAGCATGTTATTTTCCAGATTTTTGCAAAAAGGTCGAGACAAGTCTTCATTAAGCTGCCTGCCTCATTATATTCTATTTAAATAGATAAAAAAGATAGCATGAGATCAACCAGGAATATGTCCAAAACTGATTTAGATAAGTTAAAATATAACAAGATGTAACAACCAATGCTTATCCAGCCTGTGTTAGGTGAAACAATTTGGATAACAATCAATAGCAATGTTCACCACTGACACCCGCTCTTATTTGCACAGGAGAGTAGGACAGAAATCAATCAATAGCAAAAGGATCTCAATTGTCCTTACTTGCCCTTTTCTTCTTTGGGTTAACAGAATAAGAAATTCTGACCCTTTACATGGTGTTTAAGGGTTTTACCATTTTTTAGTCTTGATATCTCTATTTGGTCAAAATAGTGAGAACAAGTAATCTTGATTAGTAGATCAGCAACTCTGGCATGCTGAAATATACTATCTAACTACATCCTTATGCCATACTTTCGTTGGTTGCAATTCAATCGTGTCAATGGGGACTAACTACTCATGTTTGAATGTAGAGAGGGTTTGAGGGTTCTTTAGGTTTGGTCCAAAGGAAGAAGCCCTCCTGGGAAAAATTTAAACTTTGAATCATTTCTTTTGTATTTTTGGCTTACTCGCATCCCCCTCCTCCTTGAGATATCTGCTGGTATCCTTCCTGGAGCCCTCCCCTTTGCATACCAATTTTTAGTTACAAACTCAACCCCTACTTCCAGTAACTGTTTTAATAAACCAATTTTAGTTTTCCGTTTAAATAATTCATTAATGCTAAACTGTTGTTTCAAAGTTATCTGAATATATATAATATATAATCATATTTGTTGCAACCCTCTTCTCTCCTCAAGCAAATATGTCTTTTTTGCTCTCCTCCTTTATAGCAATTAGATCCATAGCTACTTGTACTGTAGCCAATATTACATTGTTACTTGCATTAAATCTCATCTTAAAGTAGGATTTACTTTAGTCAGTTATAGGAACATATATCCATTATCATACCTTCATGAACCAAAGAGATAGGGAGAACATAAAACTGAACTATCCTTAGTAAGATTGCTACTATGGATTTCCTTCACTGAAAAACTGAAAGACTATGGTTTAGAAATGCACCTTTTGGTCTTTCCAACTAGAACGCACTTTTCAGGGATACATTGAACTTACCATTTTATTTCATAGTTTGAACCCGGCGCCCTCATGCAAATCACCAAATGCAACTCACCTATATTTTGGACCTGTATACTTATATGGTTAGTCTGCACGATAGTTAATGCCTTTGTTAACCCCCCCCCCCCCCTTCTGTTCTCTTCCTATGATAAATGTCTTGGTAACTCCTTCAGAATCAGCACATGTGCACCTCTGTTCATGACTAATGTGCAATAATCCAAGAATTTGCAGCTTATACCACAAGGGGAATAATAAATAAACAAACTTCACTGTCACATAACTTCTTGTCTAGTTTAGGCATTTTTAGAAAGACAATTTATAATGAATTTCTAATGTTTAACATAAAGTCTTTGGACTTAATTATACACGACGTATAATAGGTTCATTAAAGACAATTGATACTCAGCAGTGGCAATTATTTTTTTAATTAGTACATATTACAAAACAACTAAAGAAAACCAGATATTATCAACAGTTCCAAAAAAATGAAGACAAATGCAGTGCTAATGATCTTATATGGGGCTCATCAGTAATAGTTTGCGACAACGGTGTTGCAGTTATGGCTATTAAGCAATGGTAATGACCTAGAGTCTATCAATTTTTTTATTTATAAACTACCTTTGTTGACTAAAAACTGTACTGTATAAATATTTGCTGATGAAAAGATTAATTGCTATTTTTGTCAAAGGCTCATGATTTCATTGTTTAGTAAAATAACTTTAATTTCTTCCCTAATAGTGTGACAATTCTATCTCTGTAAACCCATTCAAATATGTGGTATTTCACAAAAGACTTGTTTCATTGCCTTGTTGTTCTATGTTATTTCTGACATAAAAGTATCCGCAAGAAGAGTCTTGGATTTGGATATCTGATACTTGTTTAAAGCTTGATAAACATGTTTCTAAAAAATGCCAATTTCTGATGTTTATCTCTAAAAAGATGTTTTAAGAAGTTTAAATTTGTAATTCACATAGAGTTTGCAAACCCCTTGTTTGACCTTATTTGGAGTAGGCTTATAGCTCTTCAATTTGGTTTCTAGTTAACATTACTCATGAACATGAAGTCAATTGAATGAAAATCAAGTAGTTGCAGACATCAAGCCATACGCTTATTGTAGAAAAAGCCAAGACAGATAGTCCGAGTGAATGAGGTGGCAAATCTGGCATATGCCCTTTTTAGGACTGCATAAAAATGATGTAATTTCATTTATTGATAAACAAGTCTATCTATCATCCGTCCATGCGCCATTCCTAGGGCAGATCTAAGTTAGACAGTCATAGAATTAAGGAATGAGACATTGGATTGATTTTGGGTTGACACATGACAAACAATGTCAACAAAAATCAAAAATCTGGGACTGAATTTGCTGTGACTCACAGGTGAACAAGTGAAACCTAAGCCTAATAGGCTTGGCCGCACTAAGTCAGGCCATTAAGAAGATTCCCAGTCTTTCTGATCTGCCATGTTTCCAAAGGCTCTCCATAGTCCAAATCCTTTACTTCGAGTTCACATGCAGCATAGACATTTAATCAATGCTAATAGAATTGTTAAGGGGACTAATAGTATTTTGCCAGATTATTTTTTTGATTTTAGTCATTATCCTGCAGCATGGCAACATTTGAAAATTGTCTCTGTTAAACCAAAAAGAAAAATGGACCAGTAACATTTGTTTATGGGGTTGCTGAACCCTGGAGTAGCCAGCCATCAGCATAGAGTTGTCAGCACATCATTCTATAAAATTCAGTTTTTTACCTGATAGACCATTCAAACATGTCAATCACTTTCTTTTATCAATTATTTTCTCATTGTGTCAATGGTTATCTTCTTGTGTCAGTTATTTATTTTCTTTCAATTATCTATTTCTCTTCTTGGTTATCTTATTTACTTATATCTACTTTTGTGATTTGTGTTGCCCTAAGTGCATTGTTTTGTAAGCAATAAACATTGTGCTTAGCACTATTTGTACTAATAAATAAATAAACAAGGACAAGAATACATTAATAAACAAAAACAAATGCTCACCTAGAAAGCTGACGAATAACATTGGCAAGAGTACCATTAGCAAATCCTTCCAATTCATCTAGAAAGGGACCTGTATTGGGACCAAACAAATCCTGAGACACATTGACAGGAGATACAGTCCTTTTAGGAAGAGGCATGATGACAATATGCAGACCTGTCAAAAATAAAATACAGTTTAGAATCTCTGTATGATCAAATCTGGACAAAAAGGTTGTAACAAAAAAAATGTATAAGTGTGAACAGGGTTACCTCATTTCCCCATTCCTTTGTATTATTCTTATGTAATTTTTTTCAAATAAAACATTAGAGGAGATGTTTAAATTGCAATGAAATGGAGCAGTAAATCCAATTACTTAGGAACCGCATAGACAAGCAAAATTGTGCTGCTGATAGTCTTTACAAACATGGTGCAAAGCCAGATCCTGCAATACACATAAAGACTTTTAGACTTAAACTTTATTATTTCGAAAATATATGTCACAAAATAACCCAGGACTTAACAAACAAGCCATTAAACCAAGATGCAGTTCTGAGCATTATACAGCTTTAATTTGGAAATTATTAATAGTGAATAATGTTCCTGATAACAACAAAACATAAGCCACAAATATAAAGAAGAAAGAACAATACAAACTGAACTACTGAAAGCTCCCCTGGTAAAAAAAATTTCTTCCTTTTAAACTTAAAGGATAGAAATGAAACATATTCTTTAATTTCTTCTGGTAAATTACTCCAAATCTAAAACCCTTGCTGTATGGCATGGGGATGTTCAACCACCCAGCAAAGTACTAACTAAGTAAAGAAGAAATTAAATAACTAGAACAATTGACAGAGTTGCAGGACCGAATTCCAACCCACTGACAGAAGTAAAAACTTTAACCCAATCTTCAAAAAGAGATTTTTTCATACATGCTTTCAAACTGTTAATAAATCTAAACCTACAACACCATATATAGCAGTCAATTTATGCTGACTTATTGAATTGCACAAACCCTAATACAATGATACCACATTTTTTACCTAATTAGCTGATCTATATGTTTACGTATTTATTCATATTTCAAATATTTATAAGTAGTGTTTACAATAGCGCCGTTTACTATAATAGTAACGTAATTTTTGCGACTAGAGAATTTACATAATAAGGCAATATCCCATTCAGTTGCAAGTGAATTGTCCCAAGAAGAAGCCTACGAATTTATCATGAGAAAAGAAGAAACCTGAATACATATTTCAACCCCAAAAGTGGCAGATTCTCCACAATTGACCTACAAATTGTGTCATTAAATTTTTTGAACAAAATTTACATAAATAAAATTGATAGTCTATGTACTGACCACTTTGCTATAGTTTGCTCTCCAAATGAACCTGCTGAAACTTTATCTCATGCCTCCAAATATATCAACACTAAAGCAAATTGGTCTATGTTCCAAAATAAGCTAAATGATGAAATTACAAGTTTCACCCAAAGTTCATGCATTTCTAACAAAACAGTTGACACACATGCTGAAGCCTTGACATCTTTACTAATAAATACAGCTAATCATGCTATCCCCAGGACAACACCTAAGAAAACATTCCCTAAACAAATTCCTAAAGCATGGTGGACAAATGAGTGCCTAAATAAGTGGAGGATAAAAAAGGCAGCTAGGACAGAATTCATAAAAAAACCATCACCTACTACATATTTGAAAAAATTACAAGCAGAATCTAATCTAAAAAGGACTATAATAGATGCTAAATACAAATACTGGAATAATTTTGCAAATAATCTCTCCAGAGAAATGCATGAGCCAATTATACATAAAGTCATAAGCCACATCTGTGGAAAAAAGACTTCCCCCAACCCACTCCTGTATGAGCTTACACATAATAATACCCATTATGACAATGATAATGGAAAAGCTAACCTATTTGCAACTCTTTTTGTTAATAAGCTAACATCAAATAATCAAAGCAAACTGTCCACAATTCCTATGAACCCAAGTTACCAACTATGCCCAGGATCCGGTGTACATAACTAATCCATTTTCAATCCAGGAATTGAATAATGCAATACATCATATTAGAACCAAGACTAGCGGCAGCTATGACAATATACACCCTACATGGATAAAGAATCTCACACCTTCATACAAACAAGAATTGCTAAATTGTTATAATCACGCTTGGGCATCTTCTAGGTTCCCTAATATATGGAAATGTTCGTCCCTCCTACCAATCCTAAGGAAAAATAAACCAAAAGATAACCCTGAGTCTTATAGGTCCATAATGATTACTCCTGTGATGGGGAAAATAATGGAGAAAATGATATATCACTGACTCCTCTGGTTTGTTGAAAAAAATAATATGATCCCTCACACTCAAACTGGATTCAGGAAAAACCACTCCTCAACAGATGCTTTCATTTTGCTAACAAATGCAATAAATGAATCTTTCTCAAAAAACAATGTCCTAGTTGCAGCTTTCCTAGATTTTGAAGGGGCATATGACAATGTGAACCACCAAATCCTTTTAAACAAACTTGCAAACCTTGGAGTACCCCCTAAGCTAGTATCTTTTATTAAATCCTTCATAGAAGTGCAAAGTTTCATCGTTTGTGTTAGTTCAGCCTCTTCACCCCAAAAGACAATAACCAAAGGCCTACCTCAGGGAGCAGTCCTCAGTTGCCTCCTATTTGCCCTATATCTGTGGGACATGAACCTACCCCACACGAATCTACAATATGCTGATGATCTGGTGCTATGGTCATCTGGTAACACCTTTCAGATAGCACAGTCAAATCTGCAAGTCACATTTCCAGTTTGAAAAATTCTCTCAACATTCAGATTTACCCATTGCACCCACCAAGTCAAAAATAATCCAATTTCACGGGAAGCAAAACCATGTTAATGCAAAACTAACACTAAATAAAACAACTATTCCAGAAGATAATCATATTAATTACCTAGGTCTCATGCTTGACCAAAAACTTAATTTCCACCTCCACATTTCAAACACAATAAAAAAATGCTATAGAAAAACAAATATACTAAAAAGACTTCTTTCCACACCCTGGGGCTGTAAGGAGAAAACCTTACTCCAGTTTTATGAATCACATATAAGACCCCATATTGACTATGGGATCATCGTCTATGGTGCATGTGCAAAGACCCAGATGCAAAAAATTGAAACAACACAAAATGATATAATACGTCTCATATTTGGTCTTAGGAAACCCACAAGCACCAAGTTTCTGCTTATGGAGAGTGGATTAACAACAATAAGGGAGAGACGTAGCTTTCTCTTGACAAAACATCTTACAAAAATTGAATCAAATAGCTCACACACATTACATAATTGTTTAAGAAATCCAGCCATGTATAGAGGCATTGCAGACGAGTATGCCAATATTCAGAAGCAGTTCCCCATACCAGCAAAGTCTATTGCACCCACTTTCCCCCAATCCCCCCCATGGAATTGGTCAAGTCCCATAATAAATAATGAATTCTCAAAGTGGAATAAAGATTTAACCCCCATTGCTTTTGTCCAGAAAAAATTTGCAGAACTTAATACAGTTACCTATAAAAATCACTTCCAAATATTTGTTGATGGGTCAAAAATGAATGAGAAGGTTGCAACTGGTGTTTTCCTTCCTCACCTGAAAATTGCAATGGGCGAGAGATTATACAATAATTTATCTATCATGTCTGCTGAGTTAAATACCATAATCATGGCATTAGAACACCTTAAGGAAAACCAACCTTTGATTGCAAATTCAAATAATATTATCATATATTCCGACTCTCTATCAAGCCTTGAGTTGCTGGCCTCAGCTCCTCAATATAAGTTGGACATTGACACTTATCATTGTCTTAGTATGATTGATAATCTTGCTTCAAGTGGCATAAAAACTTACTTTCAGTACATTCCTAGCCACTCTGGCATAAGTGGTAATCATCAGGTTGATTAAATAGCAAAAAATGCTATAAATATTGACCAGCCAAGTGGGAGACCAATCCCAATTAGAGATATTTACCAATGGAGGCTATCAGATATTAATTTTAATAAGATTAATCCTATCCTTTCCCCCTTTCCCAATAAGTATCTTTCTAAAATTTATCATAGAATTCGTTCTGGAACAAATGGACTAAATTTCCTTGCATTCTCATATAAGTTTTCTAATTCAAGTGGTTCAATTCCCCTGTCCCCTCTTTGCAGGCATTGTAATATGAATAATGAAACAATTGACCATTGCCTATTTGAATGTAATATGCTGACGTCTGCCCAACATACCTTGCTTTGTAAACTGTTAAAATGCTTCAAACACCACAAAATTTCACTATCAGCCAAGAGCCTAGCCAACTATACCTGCACACAGAGCACAGAAATCGATATCTATCATCTTATATTTGATCTTCTTGAGTCAAAAGATCTACTGAAAGATATCTGAGAATATCTAATAAATAAGAGACAACCAAGACAGTAGCTCTGTAGCCCACAGAGTGAAGCAAAAAGAAGAGGGCTAAATAATACCAATTGAATAGCCCGCCTGCTGTGAATTGGAAGAAGAAGATATTCAAAGATTGGGATACATTGTCAACCCAGCCCAGAAAGAAGAGGGTACAATGATCTGATTTTCAGTACACACACCTCAATTGCCTACAGTTGATTGTGGAAAAGTTGAAAATTCCATCTATATATGGTTGAATACATGATGTGATAAAAGGAGAAAAATTCGATTTTTCAATATATGTAGCAAAACTTTGTGGTTAGTAGTACGAAAAGCCTTAGAAAGGTCCATAAACAGCAGAAGTTTTAAGGCCTTGATCTAAAACTTAATCTTAATAACCAGATAGGAAATGCCATCCTCAATTGAATGATCTTTCCTAAAACGATACTGATTATAAGGCAATGACACTTTTATTTATAAATTCTGACATTTTTTCATGCATTAATTTTTCAAATTTTTTTTTAGAATATTGGAAAAATAGAAATTAATCTGCAGCTATTCAGATATGTTTTCTTTCCTCCTTTAGATTATCGTGTCACACAACTTTTCTGAATGCTGAAGGGACTATACTGGTGGAATATGACAGTTTAATGAGGAAATGGAGTACATGTTGATGACTGGGAGCGCTGATTTTAGAATTATGCTTTGGAATTTGGTCAAATTCTGCAGCCTCCAACAGGCCAAGTGACTTGATAGCTATTTTCAAATCCTCCAGGAATACTTGATATGCTCTTGTACCGCCATCATCAGGCTCCAGCAGCTTAGCAGTATCTTCTACAAAATTCATATCAGTGGCAGGTTGGTGCACACCCAATTGTTTTGAAATATTATAACATATTTCATAAAAAATATTACAAAAGGTATTTGCCACCAAAAATCAGCATCCAACTCATGGCCTTCTTAATTTTTCATTATATTTGGTACTATGTCTTGCATTTGAGTCTTATGAGGTGAAAGTATTGCATTAATTATTATCCATTTTTGTCTTGCATCATTTTTGGTTAAACTGCAAAAATTGTATGTGTGTATGTATATTGTAAACTGCTGAAAATAATATTCTTTCTCCTTTTGATCGTTTGTGCATTGACCAAACAACAATACAATTCATATAAATTATTATTCTTATCAGGTGGGTACTTTATTTTATTTGTATATAACTTGGTCCTATTGTTCATCATATTTCTCAACTTAAGGTTTATCCATGGAACATCTACTCTTTTTATGATTATTCCCTTTCTGATAATATCTGCAACATGCATATAAACCCCCATTTATATGTTCCATGAAAATATGAAATCCATTTTCAACATCATCTGACTCAGAAATAGCACTCCAGCCAATAGACTGAAGAATAAATCCAGCTTTGGATTATTTTTCTCAGAAAAATCAAATGGTTTAAAAGATCCATTTGTATGTATTCTCTGACGTTTTTGAAATTTAGAGCAGCTTCCTTTTTTAATGATTAAAGCCAGAAACACAAGAACTACAGAAGAATTAGCAACTGCACATCATATTTTCTAGCACAAAAATATTATCAATTAATGTTGCTGCAGTTGAAGTTCCATTTATAGTTGGTAGCAAATCATATGACAACATCAGGTTTAAAAATTCTTTGGATCTTCATCTAATACCAAAAGATTAAAATTAAAATCTCCAGGAACAATATATATAACTTTCTTGGATTTCAACTTTCTTGTCATGCAGCACCATTCACATAGCTAAATTCAACCCAACAGAATTACTTTGGATTATAAGGCTGACTACACTTCACTAATCACAAGGTAGTTCTTTGTGCAAGAACACTACCTTGACTGAATCAGGTATTTACTTCTTTAACTATGCCCTTAGAAGAGTTCAAGAACTCTTGATGTTTTCTTTGAAGATATGAAACCCAAAACGAACAGAAATTACAATAAATAACTGAGTCAAACTCAAAACGAGCAAAAATTAACATGAGTTGGGCTCAAAACCCCTATGCCTTCCCAAGGCCAGAACATAATTTGCACTTTACTGAAAAAATATAAATGTTTCTACTTTTATAACTTTAATAAAACAAATAATATTAACATTTTGATTACTAAATATCAGTATATGTATATTAAACTAACAGTGCACATTCATTTGTATTATTTTCAGTAAAGTCCAAATTATGTTCTGGCCTTGAGAAGGCATAGGGGTTTTGAGCCCTACTCATGTTAATCTGCTGGTTTTGAGTTTGACTTGGTTATTTATTGTAATTTCTGTTCGTTTTGAGTTTCATTTATTTATCGATGCTGATTCGTGGTAGTTTCATGCTTAGTAGATTATTTATCTTATTTTTGCTCATTTTTGGTTTAATGGAGTTCTTTACTTTTCTTTGAAAAATTTATTTTGTGAAGTTTTTTTTTTTATTAATTTCTGTTTGTTTTATATTGACATAGTCTTTTCAGGGAAAATGAAAATAACAGTGTAAATCTTTTCATTTTTTTTAAGACTTTATAGTTTGGCCTGCTATTTGTATGCTGGAGAAAGTTTTTCAGCAATTTTTAACAACATA